>JAYESA010000015.1:115071557-115321557 GCA_036927795.1 Iris macrosiphon | reverse complement strand
AACATTGTCGCAATAAACGATGGTAGCCTTCTGAATCAGAAAATGAAGCTCAAGAAGCAAATTATGTAACCAACATGATTCAGAAACGACATTGGCGACTCCTCGGTACTCGGCTTCGGCGCTGGAACGAGAGAGAGTAGGTTGACGTTTGGAGGACCAAGATAGTAAGTTTTTGCCAAGAAAAACACAATAACCAGATGTCGAGCGTCGAGTGTCAGGGCAGCCACCCCAATCTGCATCGGTGTATGAAATGAGACTTGAAACTGATGATTTATAGAGTTGCAAGCCAAGGTCAAGTGTGCCTTTAATATACCGAAGCACCCGCTTTAAAGCGTGCATATGCACGACTTTAGGATTGTGCATGTGTAAGCATACCTGTTGAACTGCATAAGATATATCTGGCCGAGTGAATGTGAGATATTGTAATGCACCTGCTAAACTCCGATAATGAGTCGGATCGTCGAAGGGGGGATCTGAATCATGAGTGAGTTTGGTTTTTGTGTCAAAAGGTGTATTAGAAGAATTGCATGTCGTCATTCCCGTCCTATCGAGAATCTCCTCCGCGTATTTTGATTGACTCAGAAAAATTTCGGAAGAATTTCGTGTAACTGCAATTCCCAAAAAATAGCTAAGAGGTCCCAAATCCTTCATAGCAAATTCTGAAGCCAGAAGAGACATAATAGACGAACGTAAGGCTGTGGATGATGTCGTCAAGATGATGTCATCAACATAAAGTAGAAGAAAGGCTAGGTCGGGTCCTTGTTTGTAAATGAACAGGGAGTGATCCGATTTGCTATAAACAAAACCAATGGTAGCGACAAACTCGGCAAACCGCTGATACCAGGCACGGGGTGCTTGTTTGAGACCATAAAGCGACTTCTTCAATAGACATACGTAGTCAGGGTGTGTAGAATCCCGAAAACCCAGTGGTTGATGCATGTATACTGTTTCGTTAAGGTGGCCATGCAGAAACGCATTTGTGACATCCAATTGGTGAATCGGCCAAGAATGACACAAGGCGATGCTGAGAACAGTACGAATAGTAGCAGGCTTTACCACGGGGCTAAATGTTTCGTCATAATCCACGCCAACATGCTGAGACCTGCCATCACCTACAAGTTGGGCTTTATGCCGCTCAAAAGAACCGTCAAAATTCTTTTTGTGGCGAAAAATCCACATAGAACGAATGACATTCATATTAGATGGGCGTGGAACTAAATCCCACGTATTATTTTTAAGAAGAGCATTAAATTCGTCGTTCATGGAGGATTTCCAATTTAGGTCGGACAAGGCAGCTTTTGGGTTGCGGGGAAGAGGTGATGGTGTGATTGAGGAAGAAAGATTGAATTGGCGTTTGGGACAATAAATCCCATGCATACTCCGCGTGATAATAGTATGAGTGGGATTTAGTGGTAGGGATGGATGGCTGGTCGTAGTAGACTACTTGGGAGTGGACGGGCCAGAGGTATTTTGGAGGGGAGAAGTTTGGGTGGAATTTGTTGTTGGTGGATTCCATCATGGCAGCAGAATTGGTTGTTGGAGACGCCATGAAAGGAAGGAGCAGCAGAATGAGAAGAGGACGGCGGAAGTGTTTGAGAAGGCTAGGAGTCGAGAAGCTCTGATACCATAAAGGAGATTAAAACCCGTGCTCTTCATATTAACAACAGAGATATATATACAAGAGTTTAGTTAGACTTTGCTAACAATAAATATGCTAAGAGATATTCACAATCAATCTATAATAACTACCTAACTATAATTAGGTAGGCTAACAGCTAAGAGATATTCACAATCTATGATAACTAACTAACTATAATTAGGTAGGCTAACAGTTTACAAAGAATCTACATGAAGATTCAGCTAAAGAACTGGTTAGTTTTTTATTTGATTAGGCCGCACATAATTTGTATAGCATGCAATAAACTAAATCTAACCTATTGAACCCTCATTTAACAGCTTCCAACATGAACAAATGAATCTGCGAGTAACAAGAAACCGGGGTGGCTCCAGGCCCTTGAACGACAAAATATGTCGTGTTGTGGAACATAACACTTGAAGATGACACTTGTGAAGATGATCAGGAGGAGACAAAGAAGAAAGTAGCTTGTAAAATATGACTCACATGTCCTCCAATTATATATGAAGGAAGGCAGTTTGGCTTTTTCTTCAGATGGCACAGTCCGAAGCTGTTGCCTGCAAGCTGACATTCAAATCAACTGGGGGATTCTTTGTGCAAGGATGTTGAAATATGTCGTGCATTAATCTGTATATAAGGATTTCACTCCTTTTTTTTCCCTCTTCTTTCTTTTTCTTCTACTTAAGTTCTAGCATAACTCACTCTTGGTACAACTTGTCATCTTCCCCTCCGTTAGCATTTATAGCAAAACTAATTTTAGAGTCGGAACCTTAAATTGACTATGGTATGGTAGTTCCTTGAAGGGGAAGAAGAGAAGTGGTAGTGGTGATGAATAATGCGTGTTATAGGAGTTATGCTAGAAGTAGAGGGGGGAGACAGAAATTGTCACCTTATTTTCTGTACTATTTTCGTTTCCATAATTGCACTTAATATTTGTTTAGAGCAGAAAAGACTCATGGTATTTTTGCACTCTTTTTCTTTGTAAATTGTATTTGTTATTATTAGTATTGTTATAAATGCATTATTTGATTGATGTTATGGAATTTACAAATGCATGACACTTTCGATGGTTGGTAGAAAATTTTGTTTCTTGGGTACAAATTTATTGTTTTGTTATAACTTTATGACATGAAATAAAAAAATAATAAGGGAAAATTGTGTAATAAATGTTCGCTATCATTTTGGCCATAACAAAAAAATCACAAAAAATCGTGGCAATTGGTGAGTTTATAGACCACTTTCACTGATTATTTCAAAATAAACATTGAAACGAATGCAAATGTTGTAACAACTAAAGTTGTGTATGTACCTTTTAAAGCTGGACAAAGATGTCTTGTAGTGGTGAGTATATAGTTTATTCAGTTTCAACCGAATCGAAATAGTCAAAAATGAATAAACTAAAATTCTAAAAATTCAAAACTGAAACTGAATCGAAATTAGCCAAAACTGAAACCAAATTGAACCGAATAAGCTATTCGGTTTGTTCGGTAGGAATTGTAAACCCCCTGATTTTTCAAAATTTTAAAAACTGGATTTTTCACAATTTTCTGGAATTTTCTGAGATTTTTCTGTAATTTAAAAATAGGGTTTTAATTATTCAATGATTTTTAAATGATAATAAATGATATTAAAATATTATGAAAATAATATTTTTGGGTGTAAAATGAAAAACTGGACTTAGGGCAATTTTTTTGGAATTTATTGGGCCCCGGACCTATTTTTAAATTACCAAAAGCTATTTATTTATTTATTTATCTATTTATTTATTTCTTATATAATTCCTAAACTAATACCCAGCCCGGCCCAATTAGGCCCATTAGGCCGGCCCAGCCCGCGCCGCTAGCGGGTCGGGTCGGGTCGGTGAGACCCGCCCGCTAGCCCGACCCGCTTGACCCGAACCCCTCTCCCCCCTGTGCCCGCGTCTCACGCCGCCTCCGCCGCCGGCGCCGCCCGCTCCGGCCGCCACGACCCCCTCTTCTCTCCGCCCAGCCCGCAACCCCCTCCGCCCTTCCCGGCCTCGACCTCCGCCGTCTCCCCCTATAAAACCCTCGACCCCCCCTGGCCGTCGACTCCACTTCGCCCCACCGCCGTCGCCCTAGCCACCGACCACCTAGCCGCCTCCCCGCCGTGCAGACCCCCAGCGCCGCCGTCGACGCCACGGCCAGCCCCCTCCCTCTTCTCCTCCTCCTCCCCGCTCGTCGACAGCAGCAACGGCCGCAGCAACGCCCCAGCCGCCTGCCGCACGCCGCCGCCTCCACGCCTCGGCGCGCCGCCCTCCGACGACAGCAGCGCCGGTCCCCTCCGCCTCAGCCTGGCCGCAGAGCGCCGTCCCCGCCACCGGCCGACTCCCCAAGCCCTAACCCTAATCCCAAATTCCCCCGTGTCCGACACAGGACACGTGTCCTGTGTCGTGTCGGACACAATTTGACCCTGATTTTTGGGTCCCCTTCAGGTGCGTGTATCTTTTTGTTCGTAGCTCTGTTTTTGATTCCGCAAATTGCATTGCGAAGCCTGTATGACCCTCTCGGTGCCCGGACAAACCGTTCGGGACATCGTGTCCTGTAGTGATCGCACACCGCGATCCAAAAATAGGAAAAATCAGACCCTGTTTCACCCCGAAACTGAGTACGCTCGGCCAAACGGGACGACTTGGTCGTGCGCGGTCTTCACAGACCCGTGCGCGTCGTCGATACGGACGTGCGAGATTTCGCAGAAGCTGATTCGGGTGTGCGTGCACACCGGAATCAACGCGTATCCGCGGACATCGCCCCGTATCCGACTTTTCTGTATTTTATCCTAATTTTGTGTACACACGTCGGATTGAAACGAAACTTACGCCATCGGACTCGTAGCGATACGCTGGTCCTGTGAGCCAAGTTTGGTTCGATTCTGAGAACGTTGACAAAATCGCGCGTCGTGGGCCGTACATGCCCCGTTCGACGGACGATTTTATGATCGGCTCATCGGAATCCAATTCTGGAAGTTCTGTTGGATTCGTATCGTCGTTCCTGACCTATTGACACTAAGTTTGGTGAATTTGGAGACCTTTGACCCTGACACGTTTTTCGGTGCAAAGCGGGCCTACCGGTGGACCCCGTTCTGGCCCAAAATTGCCGTTTTGCCCTTGTCTCCAAATTGGACCCAAGGACAGGCGTTTCTAGCTGATTGATATTTTCTGGATCTGATGGTGATATTTATTTCAGCAACCGGAGTACCGCCTGCAAACTCCGCTGAAGTCAGAGCCGAAATCAGAGCCGGAACCACAGGCAAGTGTACCTTGCCAAACCCTGCAGCTTGCTATTTATTTTCTGGACTTAATTATGCATTAGTGGGCAAGTAAAGCTTGCCAATTCTCAGTAATTCTTGACATAGTATTTTACTTGATTTTATTAAATGTAACTTGTTTAAACTGCTTAACCTAGGAAACGAGTGACGTGCTTAGTGTCCGATCATAGTCGGGTGCCAACTCCGTACGCGGAGTTGTGTAACGTCACATAGACATGGATATCGAGACCCAATAATTCTCGTACTTGTCCTATCAAGTACAACAGAACCCAGGACACTTGACACTATTTATGAGACAGAGTCTTCCTGAGACATTCTTGGTGATTCTGTATAGGATACAGGACTTGACATTGACATATGTTCCTAGATACTTTATGACTTGTTGCATTAGCTATAATTCCGCTGACATGGACATGAGACGTTATGGTCATGAAATACGTGATTACATGGGGTGGAGAGAGACACACAGGCTATAGGTTGATTTTATATTATGCCGGCGTCGTAGTCTCCTATTGAGCTAGACAACTACATGATATCACTGCTACCGGCTCCCCGACACAGAGCTTGTAGTAGTGTAAACCCCCTGAATTTTTTAAATTATTAAATCTTGGATTTTTCCCAATTTTCTGGAATTTTTTGGGAATTTTCTGAAATTAAAATCAAGATTTTTAATTAATAAATGATTTTTATTTGGCAATAAATAATATTAAAATATTATGAAAATAATATTTTTGGGTGTAAAATAGAAAACTGGACTTAGGGTAATTTTTCTGGATTTTTCTGGGCCTCAGACCTATTTTTAAATACCTAAAAACTATTTAATTATTTATTTAAATTAATTATCTATTTATTTATTTATTATTATATATTTTCTATTATTATTATTTTCTTTTTCTTTTTCCGCAGCCCACGGCCCGTTGGGCCGCGGCTGTAACCCCCCTGATTTTTTAAAATTTTAAAAACTGGATTTTTCACAATTTTTTGGAATTTTCTGAGATTTTTCTGTAAATTAAAAACTAGGGTTTTAATTATTCAATGATTTTTAAATGATAATAAATGATATTAAAATATTATGAAAATAATATTTTTGGATGTAAAATTAAAAACTGGACTTAGGGCAATTTTTTTGGAATTTATCGGGCCCCGGACCTATTTTTAAAACCCCTAAAAGTATTTATTTAATTAAATATTTATTTAGTTAATTATTTAATAATTATTTATCGATTTAAATAGATTTTTTTAAAAAAATATTTAAACCGGCCCGCGGCCCATTGGGCCGGCCCGACCCAGCCCAGCACCTATCGGGTCGGGTCTGTCAGCCACCCGACCCGCCCGCGCCCGTACCCGACCCCCACTCTCTCCCCCACGACCCCCCTCTTCCCCGACTTTCGTGCCGCCTCCGCCGCCGGCGCAGCGCCGCCCGACCAGCCACGCCACCCCCTCGCTCCGCCTTCACCGCCCCTCTCCCCGCCTCCTCCGGCCCCCATCCCCCTATAAAAACCCTAGCTCCGCCCTCTTCCTCCCCTAACCCGAACCCTATCTCCTCCGTCGACCTCCACCGGCGAACCCCCTCCGCCACAGCGCCGCCGTGCCCTCGCTTAGCTCCGCCTCGCCTCCACCGAGCCCCGGCGACCCCCTCCGTCTCCTCCACCTTCCTCCTCCCCCGCTGCCTCCGGCTCCCCCAACCCAGCGCAGCCGAACGCCACCTCCGGCGCCGCCGCGAGTCCCCAGCCACGCCGCGCCGCCCCGCCGCGTTCCCCCAGCCCCTCGCCGCGCTGCCCCCGGCCGCCCAGCCGCCGTCTCCGCCGTCCCCGCCCTGAGCAGCCGAAACCCTAACCCTAATTCTTCCCTGTGTCCGACACGAGTCGGACACGTGTCGGACACGGTTTGACCCTGATTTTTGGGTCCCCTTCAGGTGCGTGTAACTTTTTGCTCGTAGCTCCGTTTTTGATTCTGTAAATTGCGTTGCGAAGCCTGTATGACCCTCTCGGTGTCCGGATAAACTGTTCGGGGCATCGCGTCCTGTGGTGATCGCGCACCGCGATCCAAAAACAGGAAAAACCAGACCCTGTTTCACCCCGGAACCGAGTACGCCCCGCCAAACGGGACGACTTGGTCGCGCGCGGTCTTCACAGATACGTGCGCCTCGTCGATACGGACGTGTGAGATTTCGCGGAAGCTGATTCGGGTGTGCGTGCACACCGAAATCAACGCGTATCCGCGGACATCGCCCCGTATCCGTACTTTCTGGAACGTGCCCTAACTTTGTGTACACACATCGGATCGCGACGAAACTTGGGCCATCGGACTCGTAGCGATACGCTGGTCCTGTGGGTCAAGTTTGGTTCGATTCTGAGAACGTTGACGAAATCGCGTGTCGTGGGCCCCATAGGCCCCGCTCGACGGGCGATTTTGTGATCGGCTCATCGGAATCCAATTCTGGAAGTTCCGTTGGGTTCGTATCATCGTTCCTGACCTGTTGATACTAAGTTTGGTGAATTTGGAGACCGTTGACCAGGACGCGTTTTTCGGTGCAAAGCGGGCCCACATGCGGACCCCGTTTTGGCCCGAAACTGCCGTTTTTGCCCTTATCTCCAAATTGGACCCAAGGACAGGCGTTTCTAGCTGATTGATATTTTTTGGATCTGATGGTGATGTTTGTTTCAGCAATCGGAGTACCGCCTGCAATTCCAGCTGAAGTCAGAACCGCAATTGGAACCGAAACCACAGGCAAGTGTACCTTGCCAAACGCTGCAGCTTGCTATATATTTTTCTTGGTTAATTTTGCATCAGTGAGAACATAGAGCTTGTAAATTCTCAGTAATTTCTGTTATAGTATTTTACTTGAATTCTGGTAGATCCATATGTAACTTGTTTTAACTGCTTAACCTAGGAAACGTGTGACGTGCTTAGTGTCCGATCATAGTCGGGTGCCAACCCCGTACGCGGTGTTGAGTACGTCATTAGAGATGGACAATCGATACCCTTATTTTCGTACTTGTCCTATCAAGTATACCAGAACCCAGGATACTTGACACTATTTCATGAGACAGAGTCTTCCTGAGACATTCGAGGTGATTCTGTATAGGATGCATATTTTATGACATAGACTTTACATTCTTAGACATTTGATTCATAGCTATCAGACTTGCTGCATTAGTTATAATCGTGCGTGACATGGACATGAGGCATCGTAGACATGAGACGTGGGATTACATTGGGTGGGAAGAGACACACAGACTACAGGCTGATATTATATATAAAAACATAGTATATATCATAGTGTAATTCATAGTTATTGCCGCTACCGGCTCCCCGACACAGAGCTTGTAGTGGCTTCAGCCTGAATTCTAGTGCTGCTCTCATATTGCATATCACTTAGCTGGTTACATAGCTTACCCTCTTGTTTAATTATCTGCTGCACTGTATTTATTTTGGCTTGTATTTTCTGTACCTTGCTGTCCCCTGAGGACCTGGATCCGGATTATGTCCCCAGGTACAGCTGAAGAGAACTACCCAGAGGTGTACGGTACCAGAGCACTCCTTGGAGCAAAACAAGGAACAGAGGACGAAGTAGTGGCCGAAGATTTCACCTGAGCACCGGCTTCAGCTACACAGTATTTACATTTTCAGCATTTCAATTCCTGTCTTTTTTCCTTAATTGTAACAGAATAATTCTCGGATTTGTTTCCCGAGACAACCTTATTTGTTATTGCATATTTATTTCCATTGCATTATTTCTGGCAATTAATCTGTGTTATTCTGTGGATGAGATTAGTAATACCTGAGACTTGTAACTTATTACTGCTAGACTACAGCTTAAGCATGCCCTGATGGATCCATTAAATTGGGTTGTCCATCGGTGCGTGCTGCTGGACATTGCTCACGTGCTCAGTCCCTCGTCATTTTGGGACTAGGGCGTGACAGCGGCCCAGCCCGCTCCCTCAGCCCAGACCCTACCCTATCGGGTCGGGTCGGGTTCAACCGAACCCGACCCGCCGTCAGCCCGACCCGCCAGCCCAGTCTCCCCACGACCCTCCCCGCTGCCCGAGTCCGGCGCCGCTCCGCCCGGGCCGCCGCGCCACGTCGGCCACGTCCCCCGCCCGCTCCGCGCACCTCCGCACCAGCCGCCTCCCCCTCCGCCGTTCCCGGCGCCTCTCTCTCCCTCACTCCCCTATTTAAACCCCGACCCCGGCCGCCCTTTGACCCACTCGCCCCGCTCCGCCGCTGCTCGCCTCCGCTCGCCCAGCCACCGCACCGCACCGCGCCGCCCGCCTGAGGCCGCAGCCCCCCCGGCCAGCGCCGCCGACGCTCCTCCCCGACGAAGACCAGCCGCAGCAGCAGCACGAGCAGCTCCCCACCGCCGCTGCCGGCCGCCCTGAGCCGCCGCCCCACCGTGGACGCCGCGCCGCCCCTCGACGAACCGTCCCCCGCCCTCGCCGACGCATCTCCGGCCAGTCCCCGCCGTCCACGGCCGGAGATCCACCAGAACCCCTAACCCTAACCCTAATTTCGGATTCGCGTGTCCGACACGAGTCGGACACGACTCGACCCTGATTTTCGGGTCCCCTTCAGGTGCGTGTAACTTTCGCCTCGTAGCTCTGTTTCCAATTCCGCAAATTACGTTGTGAAGCCTGTATGACCCTCTCGGTGTCCGGACAAACTGTTCGGGGCATCGCGTCCTGTGGTGATCGCATACCGCGATCCAAAAATAGGAAAAACTAGACCCTATTTTCACCCCGGAACTGAGTGCGCCCCGCCAAACGGGACGACTTGGTCGCGTGCGGTCTTCACAGATACGTGCGCATCGTCGATACGGACGTGTGAGATTTCGTGGAAGCTGATTCGGGTATGCGTGCACACCGGAATCAACGCGTATCCGCGGACATCGCCCCGTATCCGACTTTTCGGCAATTCGCCCTAACTTCTTGTACACTCTTCAGATCGAGACGAAACTTATGCCATCGGACTCGTAGCGATACGCTGGTCCTGTGGGTCAAGTTTGGTTCGATTCTGAGAACGTTGACAAAATCGCGTGTCGTGGGCCACACAAGCCCCGCTCGACGGGCGATTTTGTGTTCGGCTCATCGGAATCCAAATCGGGAAGTTCCATTGGGTTCGTATCAGCGTTCCTGACCTGTTGACACTAAGTTTGATGAATTTAGAGACCTTTGACCCGGACACATTTTTCGGTGCAAAGCGGGCGCACCGGCGGATCCCGTTTTGACCCGAAACTGTCGTTTTTGCCCTTGTCTCCAAATTGGACCCAAGGACAGGCGTTTCTAGCTATTTGACATCTTCTGAGCGTGATGGTAATATCTATTTCAGCTTTTGGACTCATCTCTGGAATTTTCCTCCGAGAGCCAATATTAATCAGATCCAAACAACAGGCAAGTACCTGCACTTCAAGTTTATTCTTTATATTGTGATAATTAATTTCTTGCTCTACTAGCACCATTGGATGATTACACGTAGTATTAGAACACTGGATTTTCATGTCTTGAATACTGGAGTTCATGTCTTGTTTTTCGTGTTGGGTGGGAGAATACTAAGGAGGCATGGAGTTTACCCTTTCCCCTGTATTGTCTAATAGCTGTTGGTACACGACTGTCCATCAGCCGGATCTCGATTATATTGTCTAATAGCCGTTTATGATGGCCGGATTAGCCTTATAAACCCCTACATGCCAATTATGTATTCTAAAAACAAACACAAGTTCATACAGATAGTTTCTGGTCATGTTATATATCTTGCTGACTGTTGTAGTTTCAATTCCTGTCTCATTTATTTCTGTTTCTCATATTCCTGCGTACAGTTTTAACTCTGAGATAATAATGTTCTGTTATGCTGTTGTCTCAACATGATATCAAATATTTAATTGTCATAAATATTTAGTTTAACCTTGTTGTGCACTGTGTACTTTGCTCCTTTTCTGACTGGATCTGTTGATTTAGGCGATGCTGAGGATCTTGCCCCTACTTATGGTCCCTATGAGGGGACCGATGATACCTATGAGGAGCCAGAACCCACCCAGGAGACCCCTGCTGCAGAGTAGCTAGTAGTAGCTATCTTTCATTTATATTCTTATCTCATTTATCGGGTTTGTCCCCGATTTCATTTTGAAATCCTGTACTAAAACATTTGAATCTGTTGTCACATTTATTTCAGTTGCAATCTTAAGTTTCAATTCTCATTATTATCTCGCCTATGTTATTTGTGAATGAGCTAGTTAGTAAATTTGGATTTGACCTAGACAGCGTACTACCGCCGATTCTGCGGCGTAGGCTGGACGTACCCACGCACTCATGCCCGAATTTTCGGGTGCGGGTCGTGACACGTAGTTTCCGCCTGAGTTTCTAGTGCTGCTCTCATACTGCATATCACTTAGCTGGTT
This sequence comes from Iris macrosiphon, assembly GCA_036927795.1. Lineage (NCBI taxonomy): Eukaryota > Viridiplantae > Streptophyta > Magnoliopsida > Asparagales > Iridaceae > Iris > Iris macrosiphon. The sequence goes on along the minus strand of JAYESA010000015.1, from coordinate 115,310,242 downwards.
ATATAGTTTACCCTATTGCTTATTTGTTTCTGCACTGCTTATGTTTTGGCTTGTATTATCTGTACCTTGCTATGTCCCCTGAGGACCTGGAATGGATGATGTCCCCAGGTATAGCTGAGGAGATCCTTCCAGAGGTACACCGTACAGGAGCACTTCCAGGAGCTGTACCAGGATCTGAGGAGGAGATCGTACCAGAGGACTTCTCTTGAGCAGTGGCTGTATGTAGTCAGTTATTTCTAATTCCAGTTGATTATTTTCTGTCTATTTGCAATTGTTGTACCAGACATATTCTCGGATTGTTTCCCGAGATATTTATTGATATTTGCTTATTTATTCTATTGCATTATTTCTGGCAGTTACTCTGTGTTTATCTGTTATGGATGAGATTAGATTAGTCTGTGACCTGTAACAATTGCTCTATTTCCTGTTAGACTACAGCTTAAGCATGCCCTGATGGATCCATTAAATTGGGTTGTCCATCGGCGCGTGCTGCTGGCCATTGCCGCGCATCTCCAGTCCCTCGGCATTTTGGGACTGGGGCGTGACAGGAATATTACTATTATTTAATGGATCAGACTCAAAGTTAGAATTGTGATTAAATTATATTAAAAATTATAATTTTATACACACATTTGTTGTATTTTAAAGTTTTGTCCAATGTTGGGCATCAAAACATATACATAGAATTATTATTTTCAAAATATACACATTTTTAATCACAAAATATGCAAAGAACAAAATATTTACATAATTGTATAAATCATATTCGGTTTTGGATCGAAACCAAAAACCGAAACCGAATAAAGAATTTTAGTATTTTCAAAACCGAAATCGAACTAATTTTTTTTCAAACCGAACCGAATCTCTTATTCGGTTCGATTTTCGATTTAAAACCAAATAATGATCACCCCTAATCTTGTATACCAAGTTTGACCAACAGTCTTTTTATGGGTTGAGAGATTCTTTGGTAAACATGACGGACAATTATAGATTACTAGTAAATTCACGTGCAATAATTTTTCTTCTTATAATATTAATGTAAAATTGTTTAAATATTTAAATATATTTTAATTATAATTTATTATGGATATGTTCTTATAAAAAGTCTTGAAAACGGTTAGCCGTTTGTGATTAAATAAATAAATTTAACTAATTGTTTAACTACTTAATATTATCTAATTATAAACAAACATCTCTTCTAACTCATGTGATTAAGTTGGGAGATATTCTCCTGGTTAGCTGGATTTGAATCGTTGGAGTGTAAATTATAGCCAATTTAATTTTTTTCCCAACAATTTTACGTAATATTAATTTAAAAAATATATTAATTGATGATATATATACGATTTAGACGGCTCAATTTTTAACCGTTTCTAAGCCTCCGCATATGAATAGAGATAGAGATATATTATAAGAATCAAACACATCACTTGGTATCAAGCTTCTTTTCAACAAAGTGATGACGAATCTCAATAATATTTCTTATGTCATGCGACTATAAAAGATTATAAAAATCAAACATGGCTCATGATATCTTGCTTCTGTTGAGCAAAGTGATGGCTCAATAAGTTTATTCTATCAGGCTAAACAAGATTACTAGCAAATATCAATATATGTAATATATTCGATCATATATTATAAACTAGGTATTCGGTACCTCCGACGCTCCCTTGAATACGGTTATTAAAGTTTTCTCCCAATTATATTATATTATATTATTTTATAATATATTTATTTTGTAGTCTAATACTTTAGACAACGAGAAGAGTGAGAGTGAGAAGGGAAAAGTCTTTGATTTATTGAAATCAGCAAGCAATCCTAAAATGGACATGCTGCTTGGTTTATATACCAAGTATAATTGGTTACAACAAATAATCATCGTGTCTTTAAGAGATAGATACAACAATAGTTGGCACAATCACACATGTCGTAGTTATATCTAACTACAACACTCTCCATTGAGTGCGCACAACTCAAAAGTTAATCTGTATCAAGCTTTAGAAATTGTCAACATCTGTCTTCATGGATGATCAACATCCGCCTTCAGAGATGATCAACATGAGTCTTAAGCGATGATCAATATCAGTCTTCAAGAAACAAATTGACGTGAGTTTATAGAGATATATGTATGTAGATAGATTTCACAAGAATCTTATTTCAAAAAATCCAGTGGAAAAAAAATCTATAATCTAAGGGGGGAAAATGAGTCGATGTCGATCTTCAGGACATGAAATATCTATAGGTATGACCAACTTGCTCTGGGTGCCTCGTTAAAATCTTCTTAGGATGCCAAAAATTCCATAGAAAGGTCCCTAAGTTAGAAAAAAAAGTCATTAACGTCAAGTGAGTTTCCTTCGAGATACTTTTCTTGATTTCGATATTATACAAAATATGAGCGTTGCAATAGAGAGACTTCTCAATCGATCTGATTTCTCGAATGATCTTATGGAAAGTGGACTTCGTAGGGACTTGAAAACCCTCTCGGCCAAGTTGTCATGGAATTAGATCTGCTTGACTTCAATATTTTGTTGTTATTGTTGGTCCTGACGTAACCCCCTAAGTCAATCCTAATACCAAATGGAGCGTCAATCCTCATCAAAATGCCTACATCTCGAAATAGCTTCCGCCAAACCCGAAGTACAACAGATTTTTTCCTCAAATGTTTTGAAAAAAATTACCATATATTCTACTGGAAATCTGGCCAACAAGTTCACTATATTCCGGCTTATCATCAGGTACATAATTAATCTTGCGTTTGCTACTATAGTAGCAAACACAAGTTTACTATATTCCGCCCTTCTAAGTTCAATAAAGTAGCAAACACAAGTTTACTATATTCCAACCCTGCACCACTTGTTAAGAAAAAGTCTCCAACTCTCTCCTATGTTCAACCACAAATAAATAAACACAAGAAGATAAAACATTAAGAGACAAGAGACACCAAAGTTTTTACGTAAAAAATCTCTTCAAAATGAAGAGTTAAAACCACGGGACCTCATCCAGAAAAAATCCACTATCAATTTTTGGATTTATACTTTCTACCGCGGTAGAAGATTCACCACACTTCAAGAGAATTTTTTTTCTCTCTTGGATATACACAACTCTCTCTCTCTCTCTCTCTCTCTCTCTCTTTTCCTCACAAGATTTTATGTGTATATCTCTTGAGAGTCATCAGCCATATATGTGCTGGATACAAGTTGGATGAGAGGTTATACGAATTTAATCATAAAGATACACCTATATTTAAAATAATCAAATCTATTTAAAACTCCAACCACCTTTGCAATTTAAACTCCACGTTTAAATCATGTCTCTGTCATTTAAGGCATGAATTAAAAATTTTCTTATTTAATGCATGAATTTAAACTCTCCTCCTTAAGATAGGAATGTCCAATAATTTCTCCTCCTTAAGATAGGAATGTCCAATAATTTCTCTATCATTTAAGGCATGAATTTAAACTCTCATCCTTAAGATAGGAACACCCAACAATCTCCCCCTTCCGATCATAAGGAGGGATTCACCAGATCCAAACCTGCATAGCTGCAACATGCTTCATGCTTGCCCTTAGGCAATGTCTTTGTCATCATATTTGAACCATTCTTTTTAGTATCAATCTTTTCAAGTTGTAATTTCTTCTCTTCTACATTCCGGATCCAATAATACCTCACATCTATGTATTTTGATTTTGGAATAAAAACTTAGATTTTTACTAAGATGAATAGCACTTTGACTGTCACAATAAATAACGAACTTGTCCTGCTTGACACCGAGTTCTCCAAAGAATCTCTTCATCCACAATATTTCCTTGCCGCCCTTTGTTGCTGCAATATATTCTGCCTCAGTAGTGGATAAAGCCACACATTTTTGTAACTTTGACTGCCATGACACTACTCCCCCTACAAATGTAAATAGATAGCCCGATGTAGACTTCTTAGAATCAACATCACCTGCCATATCTGCGTCTGTGTAGCCAACTAACACAGGTTTATCACCTCCAAAATATATGCATGACCTGGAAGTACGTCTGAGGTATCTGAGTATCCATTTCACTGCATCCCAATGTTCTTTCCTAGGATATGTAAGAAACCCGCTAACAACATCAACTGCAAACGCAACATCTGGCCTTGTACACACCATTGCGTATATCAGACTCCCTATTACTGAGGCAAAAGGGATCCAATCTATTTTTTTCTTTCTTACTAGATCTCAATGGAAGGGCTTTGATCACTAGTAAGCTTAAAGTGGTCTCCAAGTGGACAACTAACTGGCTTAGCCTTGTCCATTTTAAATTTCTGTAATACCTTCTCAATATTTTTTTTTATGATAACCACAACTTCCTGACTTTCCTATCATGAGAGATATGCATGCCTAGAATTTTTTTACAGCACCAAAATCCTTCATATCAAATGCCCGGCTCAACTCTTCCTTTAATTTGGCAATTTTGCTGATGCCTTGTCCGATAATCAACATACCATCAACGCAGAGGAGAAGAATGATGAAATCACCATATGCAAATTTTTGCACAAAAATACATTGATCTAAAGCCATTTTCCTGTAGCCATGGTCCACCATAAAAGTCTCGAACTTTTTATACCACTGCCTTGGTGCCTGTTTTAATCCATACGGACTCTTTGTCAGATTGCAACCCATTTGTTCCTTACCATTGACTTTGAAACCTTCTGGCTGCTCCATGTACACATCCTCCTTTAAATTACTATGAAGGAACACGTTTTTTACATCTAACTGCTCAATCTCCAAGTCCATGCTTGCCGCCAATCCCAATACAACACGTATGGGAATCATCTTTACCACCGGTGAGAAGATCTCATCAAAGTTAATGCCTTTTCTTTCTCCATATCCCTTCACATCTAGTCGCATCTTGTACCTTATTTGTGAGCTATTCTTCTATATTTATCTTGAACACCCATTTGTTTTTTAGAACATTATGATCTTTTGGCTTTTCAACCAACTCATAAGTGTTGTTCTTATGCAAAGAAGCCATCTCTTCTTGTATATCTTTCAACCTTTTTTTATGTGCATCTTCTAGAGCTTCTTTGTAACATTCTGGCTCTCTCTCATCAGTAAGAATCATTTACTCAGTAACTAAATATTTTATTGAAGTCTTTGGTACTCTATCTGATCTTCTCAACTCAATAGGTGGTTCTTGAGGAGCTTGCATATGCTCCTCATCTTCATCAATAGGAACATCATCATATGCAGGAGCTTCATTATGAATTTCTTCATCTTCATGATCATGGGTATATGTAGCATCAACGCCATCCTGTACCATATGAGGAATAATTGGATCAACATCCATCAAGTCATCATTGTGAGGCTCGAACTCTTCGATCTTCTCGAAATCTTCAATAGCTTGGTCTTCAAGAAAGACCACATCTCTGCTTCTGACAACCTTCTTATGCACTGGGTCCCACAACTTATACCCAAACTTATCATCTACATAGCCTAAGAAAATATACTGCTTGGCTTTGTCATCAAGCTTCGACCTTTCATCTTTGGGAATATGCAAGAATTCCCTATAACCAAACACCTTCAAATGATCATACTTAACATCTTTACCTGTCCATAACTTTTTTGCAACCATTCTGCTAAGAGGGGATGAAGGGGAATAATTTATCAAGTAACATGCAGTATTTATCGCTTCTCCCCAAAAATTTCTTGGCAGTCTGGCCTATGAGAGCATGCATCTGATTCTCTCTACAATAGTGCGATTCATCCTTTCTGCTACACCATTATGCTGAGGTGTCTTCGAAACTGTTTTCTCATGACGGATACTATGACTCTTACAATATTCTTCAAATAGCCCAATGAATTCTCTTCCATTATCTGTGCGGATATATTTCAGTTGCTTCCCTATTTCTCTTTCCACATAGTATGAAAGGCTTCAAACACCCCAAGAACTTGATCTTTGGTCTTCAAGACATACGCCCAAACTTTTCTGGAAGCATCATCTATAAAAGTAACAAAGTACAAAGCACCACATAATATTTTAACTTTCATAGGTCTACACACATCAGAATAAACAAGCTCCAAAATATTTAATTTTCTTTTGGGAATTTTTTTATGAAAATTGACTCTATGTTGTTTGCCTACCAAATAATGAGTGCAACTAACTAAATGCGTCCTTTCTTGTTAGGCGAGACCTTCCTTTTAATGAGAATTTGAAGTCCCTTCTTACTCATAAGACCAAGCCGCCTGTGCCAAAGATATACGGAGGGTTCTTTCTCTGCTACATTCAACTCGGTCTTGTTGACTTTCTTTTGAGCCTTGTACAACGTGCAACACTTCTTTTCTCGAGTTGCTATAATGGAACCTTTTGTAAGCTTGCATTGTCCGTTGCCAAACTGACTCATATATCCTTTCTTATCTAATTTCTCTGCTGAAATTAGGTTCAATCGGAGATCCGATACATGTATCACATCTTTAAGAACCAACATGCAACCTGTATTGGTCTTAATACTTATATTATCTATGTTGACAATTTTAGAACACCAGTGTTTTCCATTCTCACAACACCAAGATCACCAGTCTTGTGTGAAATAAAGAAGTCTCTCCATGGAGTAGCATGATATGAAGCGCCAGTGTCAACTACCCAGTCTATATCAAGGGATGTAACGGCCAAACAATTATCTTCACAACTGGAGACAAATATGATATCTCCATTTGTTGCCAGAGTTGTAATATCCTTTTCTTGCTTACTATCACCTTTTCCAATAGAAGCACTTTACAACCTTTCTTGTCTTGGATTTACTCCTGGATCTACTATGATATTGAGAATTCGTACTTTTATTTCTCCCCCAATTTTTTTTAACAAGCACCTCTGATTTTGACGAACCTGAGGCTTTTCTTCTCGTCTCCTCATTCAACAGGCTGCTTGTAACAAAGTCCATTGTTATGATACCGTCTAACGCAGAATTGCTTAGAGACACAACCATTGTCTTCTAACTTTCTGGCAGTAAACTGAGCAACAATAAAGCTTGCATCTCATCTTCTAAATTCATCTTCATTGCAGATAGTTGATTAATATTGCTTCAGACTTTATGCATATGTTTAGCAATGGACTTACCTTCTTTGTATTCAGATTCACAAGCTTTCTAATCAAGGAAGCTTCATTCACAGCCGTCTTCCTCTCAGAAAGGCCTTCCAATTTTTTTCAAAGAGAATATGTAGATATTTCTACTAAAACATGATGATAGTTGCTATCATCCAACCACTGACGAACATACCCGAGGGCTTTGTAAACCCCCTGATTTTTCAAGATTTTCAAATTTGGATTTTTCACAATTTTCTGGAATTTTCTGGGATTTTTCTGTAAATTAAAAATAGGGTTTTAATTATTCATTGATTTTTAAATGATAATAAATGATATTAAAATATTATGGAAATAATATTTTTGGATGTAAAATGGAAAACTGGACTTAGGACAATTTTTCTGGAATTTATTGGGCCCCGGACCTATTTTTAAACACCTAAAAATAATTATTTAATTAATTATTTAATTAATTAATGATTTAAATTTAATTATTTATTTTTTTATAAATAAAACCCTAAGCCCACCAGAGCCCGGCCCGGCCCAGTGGGCCCAAACCCGGCCCAGCCCCGGCCTAGCGGGTCGGGCGGGTCGGCCAGACCCGAACCGTCGCCCGACCCGACCCGGCTGACTATCCCTCCCCCACGATCTGTCCTAGCCCCGAGTCTCCCGGCGGAGCCGCCGCCTCCGGCCCGCTCCGCCCGCGCCTCACCCCACGACCCCCGCGGCTCCGTCTTCTCCGCCACCTCCTCCGCCTAGCCGGCCTCCCCCAGCCCTATAAATCCCTAGGCTCTCCCCTCTCCGGCTCCCCTCCCCGCCGCGTCCACCACCAGGGCCGCCAGGGCGCCGCCCCGCCCGGCCGTCCGCCCTGCCCGCAGCTCCCTCTCCCCCGTCCTCCTCCTTCCTCCCCTCCTCTTCGTCTCCCCCGGCGACGAACAGCAGCAGCGCCGGCAGCTCCGACCACCCCGCGCCGCACGCCGCTGCCCCGCCAGCGAGCCCGGCCGCCTCCGGCGAAGCCCCGACCGCCTCCGGCGAAGCCCCCGACCGCCTCCAGCCTCCCTCCGGCGAGCCTCCGGCCGCCGCAGGACTGAACCCTAACCCTAGATTCGATTCTCGAATCCGACACGTGTCGGACACGATTCTGACCCCGGTTTTTTGGGTCCCCTTCAGGTGCGTGTAACTTTTTGCTCATAGCTCCGTTTTTATTCCGCAAATTGTGTTGCGAAGCCTGTATGACCCTCTCGGTGTCCGGACAAACTGTTCGGGACATCGCGTCCTGTGGTGATCGCACACCGCGATCCAAAAACAGGAAAAACCTAGACCCTATTTTACACCGGAACCGAGTACGCCCCGCCAAACGGGACGACTTGGTCGCGTACGGTCTTCACAGATACGTGCGCCTCGTCGATACGGACGTGTGGGATTTCGTGGAAGCTGATTCGGGTGTGCGTGCACACCGAAATCAACGCGTATCCGCGGACATCGCCCCGTATCCGTACTTTCTGGAACGTGCCCTAACTTTGTGTACACACGTCGAATCGAGACGAAACTTGCGCCATCAGACTCGTAGCGATACGCTGGTCCTGTGGGTTAAGTTTGGTTCGATTCTGAGAACGTTGACGAAATCGCGTGTCGTAGGCCCCACAGGCCCCGCTCGACGGGCGATTTTGTGTTCGGCTCATCGGAATCCAATTCTGGAAGTTCCGTTGGGTTCGTATCATCGTTCCTGACCTGTTGACACTAAGTTTGGGGAATTTGGAGACCTTTGACCCTGACACGTTTTTCGGTGCAAAGCGGGCCCGCATTTGGACCCCGTTTTGACCCGAAACTGCCGTTTCTGCCCTTGTCTCCAAATTGGACCCAAGGACAGGCGTTTCTAGCTGATTGATATTTTCTGGATCTGATGGTGATGTTTGTTTCAGCAACCGGAGTACTGCCTGCAATTCCAACTGAAGTCAGAGCCGAAATCAAAGCCGAAACCACATGCAAGTGTACCTTGCCAAACTCTGCAGCTTGCTACTATTTTCCTTGACTTATTTATACATCAGTGGGCAAGTAAAGTTAGCCAAATTGTAGTAATTCTTGTTATAGAACTTGCCTGAATTCTTGTTTAAATGCATATAAACCTGTTTAACTGTTAAAACCTAGGACCGAGTGGCGTACTTAGCGTCCGATTACCAGTCGGGTGCCAACTCCGTACGCGGAGTTGTGTAATGTCACATAGAGATGGATATCGAGACCCGATAATGCTCGTACTTGTCTTAATAAGTACTCCAGAACCCAGGACACTTGACACTATTCATGAGACAGAGTCTTCCTGAGACATTCATGGTGATTCTGTATAGGATGCAGGACTTGACAGAGATATTTTATAGACATTATGACTTGCTGCATTAGCTATAATCCCGTTGACATGGACATGAGACGTTATGGTCATGATATGCGTGATTACATTGGGTGGGAAGAGACACACAGGCTACAGGTTGATGTTATATTATGCCGGCGTCTTAAGTCTCACTACGAGCTAGACAACTACATGATATCACTGCTACCGGCTCCCCGACACAGAGCTTGTAGTAGTTTCAGCCTGAGTTTCCTGTACTGCTCTCATATTGCATATCACTTAGCTGGTTATATAGTTCACCCTATTGCTTATTTATTTCTGTACTGCTTATATTTTGGCTTGTATTATCTGTACCTTGCTATGTCCCCTGAGGACCTGGAATGGACTATGTCCCCAGGTATAGCCGAAGAGAACCATCCAGAGATACGCCGTACAGGAGCACTTCCAGGAGCTGTACCAGGATCTGAGGACGAGATCATACCAGAGGACTTCTCATGAGCAGTGGCTGTATGTAGTCAGTTATTTCTAATTCCAGTTGTTTATTTCCTGTCTATTTGCATTGATGTAACAGACATAATCTCGATTGTTCACCGAGATATTTAGTGAGATTGATAGTTATTCTATTCTATTATTTCCGGCATTTAATCTGTGATTATCTGTTGTGGATGAGATTAGATTAGTCTGTGACCTGTAACATTGCTCTATTTCCTGTTAGACTACAGCTTAAGCATGCCCTGATGGATCCATTAAATTGGGTTGTCCATCGGTGCGTGCTGCTGGCCATTGCCACGCTTCTCTAGTCCCTCGGCATTTTTGGGACTGGGGCGTGACATGGTTTTTGTGGTGGCCCATGCAGGTCAACGACTAATTTGTTCGGTTTCAACTCAGGGACCGAACAGGCCTGCAAATAAGATAGGATAAGTTTTTAGGATCTCATCCACTTGCTTGAAACATTCTTGATATCCATATCGGCTTCGAATTAATTTCTCGACTTGCATCCTGCCTTGATTCCTGTGCGCCTCTTATTGTTTATTTTGGTTGCAGGGTTATGGATTCACGAGCAAACGATGAGACTCCCATAACGTCACCACGAGTTGCTGAGGTAACCAACGAAGATGAAGTAACACCAGTGGATAAAGGACAGTCAGCTCAACAATATGCCTTGAGAATCCAGCAAGATAACATTCTACCAACGGTGCCAGTTACTCCATCAATGCCCATAATTCCACCAGGGCAGGCCATGGACGGAAATCAGCTGTTTCAAATGGTCTATGCAATAATGCAAGCTCAACAAGAGGCGTTGAGTCGCAGCATAATAACTGCACTGGAGCAGGCCAACCTACCAGCTCGACGGCCAACAACGGGCTCTATCACCGACTTTCGCCAGCTGAAGCCCCGTATATTCTCAGGCAAGGAAGTGCCCACTGAAGTTCATGAGTGGCTTACCAACATTCAACATCAACTAGAAGCAGCTGAACTTCCAAAGGAACGTTGGATGACTGCCGTCAGAATGCAATTGACGGACAATGCACATCACTGGTGGCTATCTGAGGAAGCACGGCTCAGACCAGACCGAGTCACTTGGGAAGAGTTCTCTAGACTCTTTCAGGAGATGTACATTCCAGCTATCGCTCGATCAGAACTTCGGGACAAGTTCAATCACCTTACTCAGGATACTAAGACGGTGGAAGAGTACAACGCTGAGTTCATTCGTCTAAGTCGCTTCGCTCCAACATTGATCCCGACAGAAGAAGAGAAGGCTAAGAAATTCTTCGACGGACTAAACATTGAGCTACAGAAACTAATTGGATCCGTTGCACCTACTTCGTACTCGGACGTTCTTGCTGCAGCGCGACGCATTGAGCGCGTCATCAGGAGAGAGACTAGTCTGAAACGGACTTCCACTTCAGTACTACAAGAAGAAGTTGCAAAAAGACCTCACGTACACCAGCCACCAGAAGCATCTCCACAGACAATACCTGTTTGTCCATATTGTCGCAAGCGAGGCCATACTGAAGACGAGTGCAGACGAAAGAAGAGATTATACATAGTTTGCGGATCCAGTCAGCATTTATTAAAGGAATGCCCTGAGCGTCGAGACAGAGCACCAAAGGGTAACCAGCAAGCGAGGCCAGCCTCTCCAGCATTGGAAGCACCGTAAACGGAAGTTCAAGAAGTCCTACCACCAGCTCCAGCAGGGTATCAGCCGAGGCCACCCTTGATACCCCAGGAACTACTCTTCCAACAGGCTCAACAGCAGAAGAATCGACTGCAAGGATGCGAGCAAGCCCTGACGATGACAGTGGAGAACGCGCAGACTCGTGGAGTAGCCAATGCGCGTAAGTGATTCATAGTTATCCGTTTCTAGTCTTGTTGTAGTCCGTGCCCGTTGGTTCGTGACCTCAGCCCCAACCTAGTAATTTGCAACTTGTTAATAACAACCTGGTTTTCATAAAAGTTATAGTTTTCACTAGATTTTCCTGGAAAGTGTAAACTTTCAATTTATAGGGAAATGGTATTTCCCTGAAGTCTCTTGTGATGTTTTCAAACGATGCTTGCGACCGCGTCATCTCTGTTGACCGGTTATTCTTTGATTGTGAGGACGCAATTCTCTTAAGGGGGTAGATTGTATACCCCCTGATTTTTCAAGATTTTCAAATTTGGATTTTTCACAATTTTCTGGAATTTTCTGGGATTTTTCTGTAAATTAAAAATAGGGTTTTAATTATTCAATGATTTTTAAATGATAATAAATGATATTAAAATATTATGGAAATAATATTTTTGGATGTAAAATGGAAAACTGGACTTAGGGCAATTTTTCTGAAATTTATTGGGCCCCGGACCTATTTTAAACACCTAAAAATAATTATTTAATTAATTAATGATTTAAATTTAATTATTTATTTTTTTATAAATAAAACCCTAAGCCCACCAGAGCCCGGCCCGGCCCAGTGGGCCCAAACCCGGCCCAGCCCCGGCCTAGCGGGTCGGGCGGGTCGGCCAGACCCGAACCGTCGCCCGACCCGACCCGGCTGACTATCCCTCCCCCACGATCTGCCCTAGCCCCGAGTCTCCCGGCGGAGCCGCCGCCTCCGGCCCGCTCCACCCGTACCTCACCCCACGACCCCCGCGGCTCCGTCTTCTCCGCCACCTCCTCCGCCTAGCCGGCCTCCCCCAGCCCTATAAATCCCTAGGCTCTCCCCTCTCCGGCTCCCCTCCCCGCCGCGTCCACCACCAGAGCCGCCAGGGCGCCGCCCCGCCCGGCCGTCCGCCCTGCCGGCAGCTCCCTCTCCCCCGTCCTCCTCCTTCCTCCCCTCCTCTTCGTCTCCCCCGGCGACGAACAGCAGCAGCGCCGGCAGCTCCGACCACCCCGCGCCGCACGCCGCTGCCCCGCCAGCGAGCCCGGCCGCCTCCGGCGAAGCCCCCGACCGCCTCCAGCCTCCCTCCGGCGAGCCTCCGGCCGCCGCAGGGCTGAACCCTAACCCTAGATTCGATTCTAGAATCCGACACGTGTCGGACACGTGTCGGACACGATTCTGACCCCTGTTTTTTGGGTCCCCTTCATGTGCGTGTAACTTTTTGCTCGTAGCTCCGTTTTTATTCCGCAAATTGTGTTGCGAAGCCTGTATGACCCTCTCGGTGTCCGGACAAACTGTTCGGGACATCGCGTCCTGTGGTGATCGTACACCGCGATCCAAAAACAGGAAAAACCCAGACCCTGTTTTACCCCGGAACCGAGTACGCTCCGCCAAACGGGACGACTTGGTCGCGTGCGGTCTTCACAGATACGTGCGCCTCGTCGATACGGACGTGTGGGATTTTGTGGAAGCTGATTCGGGTGTACGTGCACACCGGAATCAACGCGTATCCGCAGACATCGTCCCGTATCTGTACTTTCTGGAACGTGCCCTAACTTTGTGTACACACGTCGGATCGAGACGAAACTTGCGCCATCGGACTCTTAGCGATACGCTGGTCCTGTGGGTCAAGTTTGGTTCGATTCTGAGAACGTTGACGAAATCGCGTGTCGTGGGCCCCACAGGCCCCGCTCGACGGGCGATTTTGTGTTCGGCTCATCGGAATCCAATTCTGGAAGTTCCGTTGGGTTCGTATCATCGTTCCTGACCTGTTGACACTAAGTTTGGGGAATTTGGAGACCTTTGATCCCGACACATTTTTCGGTGCAAAGCGGGCCCGCATGTGGACCCCGTTTTGACCCGAAACTGCCGTTTCTACCCTTGTCTCCAAATTGGACCCAAGGACAGGCGTTTCTAGCTGATTAATATTTTCTGGATCTGATGGTGATGTTTGTTTTAGCAACCGGAGTACCGCCTGCAATTCCAACTGAAGTCAGAGCCGAAATCAGAGCCAGAACCACAGGCAAGTGTACCTTGCCAAACTCTGCAGCTTGCTACTATTTTCCTTGACTTGTTTATACATCAGTGGGCAAGTAAAGCTAGCCAAATTATAGTAATTCTTGTTATAGAACTTGCCTGAATTCTTGTTTAAATGCATATAAACCTGTTTAACTGTTAAAACCTAGGATCGAGTGGCGTACTTAGCGTCCGATTACCAGTCGGGTGCCAACTCCGTACGCGGAGTTGTGTAACGTCACATAGAGATGGATATCGAGACCCGATAATGCTCGTACTTGTCTTAATAAGTACTCCAGAACCCAGGACACTTGACACTATTTATGAGACAGAGTCTTCCTGAGACATTCATGGTGATTCTGTATAGGATGCAGGACTTGACAGAGATATTTTATAGACATTATGACTTGCTGCATTAGCTATAATCCCGCTGACATGGACATGAGACGTTATGGTCATGATATGCGTGATTACATTGGGTGGGGAAAGACACACAGGCTACAGGTTGATGTTATATTATGCCGGCGTCTTAAGTCTCACTACGAGCTAGACAACTACATGATATCACTGCTACCGGCTCCCCGACACAGAGCTTGTAGTAGTTTCAGCCTGAGTTTCCTGTACTGCTCTCATACTGCATATCACTTAGCTGGTTATATAGTTCACCCTATTGCTTATTTATTTCTGCACTGCTTATATTTTGGCTTGTATTATCTGTACCTTGCTATGTCCCCTGAGGACTTGGAATGGACTATGTCCCCAGGTATAGCCGAAGAGAACCATCCAGAGATACGCCGTACAGGAGCACTTCCAGGAGCTGTACCAGGATCTGAGGACGAGATCGTACCAGAGGACTTCTCATGAGCAGTGGCTGTATGTAGTCAGTTATTTCTAATTCCAGTTGTTTATTTCCTGTTTATTTGCATTGATGTAATAGACATAATCTCGATTGTTCACCGAGATATTTAGTGAGATTGATAGTTATTCTATTCCATTATTTCCGACATTTAATCTGTGATTATCTGTTGTGGATGAGATTAGATTAGTCTGTGACCTGTAATATTGCTCTATTTTCTGTTAGACTACAGCTTAAGCATGCCCTGATGGATCCATTAAATTGGGTTGTCCATCGGTGCGTGCTGCTGGCCATTGCCATGCTTCTCTAGTCCCTCGACATTTTTGGGACTGGGGCGTGACAGGCTTTTCGATCAAGTTTCTTCCAATCAGACTTGGACAACTTTTCTGGCTTCTTTCCGTCATTCTCAATCGTCTCGACGAGATCTTTGCAGTAAAGCATATCTTCCATCTTTAATTTCCATACCGCTCGATTATTCCCATTGAAACTCACCATCCTACTTATGTTTTTGTTCCATGGCATGCACATGACAACGAACCTTGCTATGATACCACTTGTTGAGAAAAAGTCTCCAACTCTCTCCTATATGCAACCACAAATAAACAAACACAAACATATATTAAAAACAATAAGAGACAAGATACACTAAAGTTTTTACGTGGAAAACCTCTTCAAAACGAAGAGTAAAACCACGGGACCTCGTCCAGGAAAAAACTACTATCAATTTTTGGATTTACACTTTCTACCACGGTAGAAGATTCACCACACTTAAAGAGCAAAATTTTCTTCTCTCTTGGATAGACACAACTCTCTCTCTCTCTCTCTCTCTCTCTCTCTCTCTCTCTCTCTCTTTCTTTTTCTCACGAGATTTTATGTATATATCTCTTGAGAGTCATCAGCCATATATGTGCTGGATGCAAGTTGGATGAAAGGTTATACGAATTTAATCATAAAGATACACCTAGATTTGAAATAATCAAATCTATTTAAAACTCCAACCACCTTTCCAATTTAAATACTACGTTTAAATCATGTCTGTATCACTTAAGACATGAATTTAAATTTTTCTCATTTAATGCATGAATTTAAACTCTCCTCCTTAAGATAGGAATGTCCAACAATTTCTCTATCATTTATGGCATGAATTTAAACTCTCCTCATTTAAGGTATGAATTTAAAGTCTCCTCATTAAGATATGAACACCCAATACCACCCAGACTAACTCTATTTGCCTCTCCTCCAGGCTGGATTCCCAACAAACGCAAGTTTGATACCTATCTAGTTTGGAGAATGATTGACAAGTGTTCAAAATCTAAGAATAAATATTTGGAAGGAAATAATTATGATGATATTGTTGATGGCTGTTGATATAATTAGGCATGTGGGGAAGATATTTACAGAGTTTATTCCAACTAATATCTATTATTCAATTTTTTACATTGTTATAGGCTTTGTACTAAGGCGTAGGTAAAATTGCTTTTGTTGTAAAATATGAATTACTGACAAATGTGTAAAATAGTAGTAGATTACAGCAAATTAGCGAGGCAACATCAACTACTGCAGTAGAAATAAGCAAAAAAAGAAAAAAATTCTCCACTTAGTCCTTAGTCTAGTCCCGAAATACCTCCAGGTTGTATAAGAGTAAGCAATTTACATGATAGCTTCATACACATGAGATACAGAGCAAAAAATAATTTTGAATAGTTATACTTATGCATAACATACTGCAGTAATGCTAAATATGTTTCATATATCAATCTTCTGTATGAAAAGGATCTACAGCCCATCATTGATCAAAACTTTAACAGGTGAAAAACCTAAGCTGTACAATATTGCAAGTGAACCGGTAGAATATACGAAGGTACCTAGGTTTCATCTAGAGGCAAGGAGAACATGTTGTAGTTTTGCCCTTTGTAGATCCAGATTTCTTTGCGAGAATCATCCTGATTGACTTCCACAATGTACACATAACCCATGTTATTTATAGCTGCAAAGCAAATAGCAAAAGAAATGCTCAACTTTCTATGTAAATCTTTTAAACTTAGAGAAGACAACATAGTTTACCAGAGGATGCAAGAAAGTTAAGTACCTAATATTTGGTAGAAGAACATTAAAGTTGCATCCTTCGTCAAATTCATATTGAAAGTTAGCTGTCTCATCGATACATACTGCACTCTCAAGATGTCTAAGCACATCTTCAGAATTCTGCAAAGGATAAATATAATTTTGTATTTAAATTCGGTATATAGGCTTCCTCCTCAATGTTAACTAGAGCAAGATCCATGGAACTATGGAAAAGTTCATATTATGGAATTAACTTAAGAAAGAGAGGCTATATAATAGTACTTGTAAGTTTCTCTCTCAAGATGTTAACTTATGTGAAATATACTTACAAGCATACTGATGTAGTATTGCTGGGGTCGAAAGGATGAGAGGTCTACGTTTGTCCAGTTTTCTGTATTGATTTAGTATTGCTGGGGTCGAAAGGATGAAAGGTCTTAGTTTGTCCAGTTTTCTGTACTGATTAAGTATTACTGGGTCAAAAGGATGAGAGGTGTAACTACCACATTTCTAGATGAGAATATGTTGGTCATTAGCATATTTATTGGTTAGTAATTTAATATTATATATTATATTATTAATTATATTATAATATGTTATTTATTTATTTATTTGTGAGTTTGCTAGCCTATTCTTATTTAGATATGTCATTAATAGACTCATTAGTTTGTCATGACCCATTGAGCCCAATATTGGACTAGGCCCAATTGGACCTTTCCCTTAATTAAATTAAGGAGATTAGATTAGTTCATGAAGAATTAGAAGCTTCCTAATATAACTCTCCTAATTATCCTTCCTAACTAACTAGTAGGGGCACATTGGACATTGCATATTACTTGGAAGAGGGGTTAGAGGGGGCCGGCCATATGAAGGGGGTAACTCTCTCTCTCCTCTCATTAGTTCATTCTAAATTTAGATCCCTAATTTAGTTCTTCTCCAAATTACTTCATCCCTCCACCAAATTCACCCAATTCACTCTCATTTCTGCTTAATTTTTATCAATTAAGAAGCATTAGAGCTTGGATTGCAAGGAGCACTTGGAGAAGGAGGAATTGACAAGGAGCTTGTGTCCAGATTGTGGCCAATTGAGTGATTAATTAGAAATCCATCTTCCAATAGGTAAATTCTGAATTTCCTCCATAATTAGACTCTAATTCATACATTTGACCATTAAAAAACCTCCCCAGACTTAGATCTATCCATAGGAACAAGAACTAGGTTTATATGAATTGTATTATGGTTTCTACATAGATTTTTGTGTCAAATTTGGGAGAATTTCGAGATTAACACATCAAGTATGTGTTATGAGACCAATTAGATCTAATTAGACTTGGATTGATGCTATGGGACTAGATACGTGTCCATGATTGGATATAAGGAGAGCGTATCAATAGTATTTTGTGATACGGTGTGATACGGGAATTCATTTTGGATGATTTGTGTATATTAGTGTAATTACTCTTCAATTCATATTGTAACAAATTGTATTAGTTATATATATGTAATTGATATATATAATGGGCATTTCTTAGGAATCGAGGATTTTGGCATTCCATTTGGGTGCGTATCATAGAGTATCACATTTGCATGCCAAGTATTTGGTTGAATGCTTATAGTGTATGTGTTATATATATATATATATATATATATATATATATGGCTATCTATGTGTTGATGATTGATTCATGGGGAACTTGGGTGTGTTAGTTGTGAAACTGAACTGAATCAAGGGGTGTTCAAGTCTGAATCTATGGGGTGTCGGGTTAGATGTGTAGATCATAACAGTTGGCAGTGGCAACAGCAAAACAAGAAGCTAGTAGCAGCAGTGGGCTTGTAGGCATTTGTGTGTGTGTCTGTTTGCTTATGTTTAAGTGTATGTGTAGGTGTATACTTTGGTTGTCAGTGAGGGAGAGGGGATAGCAATGCAATGAAGAGAGCTTGAGTTGTGCTCAGGTAGTTCAGTTGTGATGAAGGTCTAGGTATTGGATTAAATAACAGGGTATGAGATGATAGGGATTTAGCTTGGGAAGCTGACAATGTTGGAGATTAAGAGCAATGAAACCACATATAACAGCAGCAGTGGTTTGAGCTTGGATTCCTGCATTTGGAAGCAACACCAATGTGCAAATCTAAACTGCAATGAGCAGTCCCTACACTCTCGTGTATGTGTATTCTGTTAAAAGGATAGAGGGGTAATTTTGGGTGCTAATAGCTGTACCAATGTGCATATCTAGTGTTCAATGTGACAGTATCCAGAGTGAGGGCCAATTGTATAGAAATTATGTTTGGGTACTACTACACAGTGAGGGAATGAAGTGATCAGTGACCAAGTGTTTGAGTAAGTGCACAAAAATGAGTGTGTGTATACCTGTGGGTGTGCACAAGAGAAGTAGTTTGGAAGCTTGGTCTGTGGGGTCTGATACCTCATAGTGGAAACAATACTAAAGAGGACTTGGTATTAGTGAATAAAAGGGGGCTCTAGTAGAGAGCAATATAGATTGCATTGCAACCAGGTTAAATGCATTGACCTGGGTTGTTTTCAGTAGTGCAGGCATTAGGGATAGAGTGTACTAATTGATACTGAGTAAGAAATTGTTACCTAGGTGTAGGTATGAAGCAAAGTACTCGAGTGTTAAGGTGTTGGGTTGGGGCTTTTAGTATTAGGATCATTATTTTTAGGTGTTCAGTTATTAGATTGGTATGGGGTACCAGGTTTGAGTACCTATTTGGTTGATAATACATATTGGTAATTGAGGTATTAGTTATTAGAGGGTAGTATATACTAATACTAATGTAACTCTAGTGTTAGTTATAACTAGTATAAGGTAATATATATATATATATATATATATATATATATATATATATATATATATATATATATATATATATATATATATATATATATATATATATATATATTACTTAGTATTATTAGCTAGTATAAGGTATGTAATGATATTGGCATAGATAGGTATCCTATCACCTAGTACTAGCTAATATGACTTGTATCCTCAAGATACCACTCTAGAAATTTGGGTATAGACTCGTACAACCTAGAAATAGCCAATTGACCTAGTTCGACTATTTTGACTTAGAAATGACCTAGAAAGCATATTTTGACTCATTTAGCATAATTATCATTCTTTACACCCAATAACATGATATTTCATATATAGGTCAGTGTGACACCAGTCCAGACACAGATTGGTATTGTCAGCTCAGGACCTCAGGCAAGTACATTCTCTGATAGTTTTTCGTTTATGATATCTTTTATGTTTCTTGTATTTAGTGTAGATATCCTTGACTTTTTGACACGTAGTTACACGGATTGGTATTTTTTGAATCCCGTCATGAGATATTATTCTCAGTATTTTTTGACGTACCCTGTACATGTCATATTGCTCTTGTACTTGTATGGATACTGATTCTTGGGAAGACTTGCTACCTCCTTGGAGAATCACGTATCGTAACGTGCCATGGTTGGATCCACTATACCAGTTGGGGAATGGGGAGTATTAGTTAGAGATGTGATCAATACCCATTCCTGTACAAGTATTCCTGTACAAGTTTTCTGTTAGTGTTAATCATATACTTCACGTATGATTAACCAGGCCATGATTCCTGTATAAGCAAGCTGGTCATATATTGAAGCTAGTACTCACTCATTAGTTAGTTATAATCCTGATTCTTGTATATGATGCTTATTTCTCTTATACTATTTATAGCTTTCCATATTCTGTATATATCCTATTCATGCTCTATTTATCTTGTATATTCTCTCTATTTACTGTCACATAGTCTTTATCATTTATTTAGAACTGCTGTTAGAGGTGTGCTTCGCTCCAATCCCGACTGAATATATATATTTTTAGATAATTTAGACGACTGGTATCATACACGCTGTGGACCTCAGAACGTAGTAGGTATAGAGTTAGAGACAGTGGCTCAGGAGAAGCCTGTACCGGGAAATGACCAGCTAGCTGCAGATGTTTAGACTCTTGTATTAGTTATGTCGTAGTTTATATATTTTTGACATGTATTATATTTGAGACTATTGTGCCAGTCTATTAGACTTGATTATGAATTATATTGTGACTATGATTTATTTTCTTCTTTTATTCCATATCGTGCTACATCTTCCTCTAATTTTATTGTGATTGAGTATTTATTATCTTATTGTTCCTCTATTTGGAGTTGAGATATTCTGACAGGTACATATATTTTGGAGCAGAATATATTTATATATTCTGCTGTATAGGCTGGACGTACCCACATTCTCGTACCCTTACATCAGGTGTGGGTCGTGACAGGAGGTCTGAGTTTATCCAGTTTCCTGTACTTATTCATTATTGTTGGGGTCGAAAACTATAGAAGTAAGTCCAGTTTACACTCGTTGTTATGGTGATAAAAGTAATATATTCCTAAAGGTAGAGCTGGATGAAGTTCTAGAGCTCTATCCAGCTATTGCAAAAGAGAGACATTATTATCAGCATTTGTCTATATTCTACAAATAAGGACTAAGGCACTAAGGATTACCAGGATTAGGGAAATTAAAGTGATGATCAAGAATATATTGGTGATCCATGTTACCATTCCGTGGATCAGGATCACGTTGGTGATCCATGTTTCTGTTCTGGGGCATGGCTTTGGCTTCGTCCTCTGTAGGTACTACTTCATTATGAGTTCATGTTGAGACCTACTCAATAAGAATTGAGAGAATACATTATTATAATATGGTTTATATGATAAAAAAATATTGTTTGGTTAATCATAAGAAGGAGAAGAAGAAAATGTTCACCTCAACACTAACCTGATTTCTTTGCATCTTTTTATTCTTTTACAAGAAGTACTCGTATTGGCATAATTAATGTCTCAATTTTTACTAGGACGTATTGGATTTCTCCGACCTTCCGCCTGCTGCTGCTGCTGCTATCCCACATCAACCTGTTGCTGCCCCACATTAACCTCGACATCAAACTGCTACCCCATATTATCCTCAACATCAACCTACTGCTCTACGTCGACATCAACATGTTAAATTTCAAATTTATTACTTAGATGAGAATATGACATGATGGTTTGAAGTTGGAGACCATTCTTTCGCTTCATCTATCACAATTTGTGCTTCTGGCAGTGGATCCGGCATGGGAGACGACTGTCTAGCTATTGTAAAAGAGAAGCATTATTATCAGCATTCGTCTATATTCTACAAATGCAAAATGATAGTCAGTAGGAACAGATACCTTATGCAGGCTCGAGGGAAAGATGTTCATCATCTATATCATCATAATCATCCAATGCCTGTACCCGTAGATTTCCAAATGGAAATGGAGTAAACATACAGAAAAGTAACTTCGAGCAACTTTGGAATTTTGTACAGATTCAAGAAACTAATTTTTGTCACAGTTTCCATTGCATGTTTGCTTGAAAATAAATTTCTTGTTCACATTCAAGAGTGTCGTGTCTTATCCGACATAATGGTTTCATTTTATATAGTAGGTGCAATTATTGTGTCATTGGTAGATTAGTGCATGTAAAATTGAAAGACATAGTAGAGTATCATGGTTTGTGTTGTGAATCTCATTTTTGTTGAGAGCAAAAGCACCAATACTATACTCGGATACCATTTGTTGGGATCAGAAGTGCCAATACCATACTCTGATACCACTTGTTGGTCGCGTGAAAGCGTTGCCAACCCAGCCGAGATAACCAACCAATCTAACGAACATCAATCATAGATCAAAGACAACGTATATGATGGTAACTATGTCACTTGGACAAATTCTAATCTATATAACTCAGATAAAATTACAACATTGACAAAACCTAATGTTAAACCTTTTGCCCTAATAGGTTCAACCCCTTTACCAAACTCAAGAAGAAAAGAAAGATTATAATTGAAATCACTCACCAAATCCTGTAGCAATTTTTCTGAACGAAGGAGACAATTCCTCAATCAGATCTCCTCTTCCTTCTGTCTTAGATGGTGAGCTCTATGATCAAAGCACAAACTTTCTCTTAGATTTCTTGTGGACAAGCACCCTGAATCTCCACTTTTGTGCTATATCTTCTTTGTCCTCCACCATCAACCCATATATATAGAATGAGAAAATTCTATTTTAGGTCATAATATAATTTTCTAAATAGGAAACCCTAAAGTAGGAATCTTATTATACCTGATACAGCTATTCCTATTCCAAATTGGACTCAAACAATAGGTCATAAAAGGATTTCCTAAATAGGAAACCCTAAAATAGGAATCCTATTATACCTAAAATATCCCACTAGACTGCTCTCTGAATCCAATTAGGACTGGATTCCCAATAATCTCTCCCTCTAGTCTGAAGAGAGGGTGTTGACCCCATGGCTCCTTAACTGGACTCCATGCATGTCGCTCCGCAATAGAGTTGGTTTGGATAGGTTCTGAGTGAGGGTGTACTGGATATCTATCAAGGTGTTGCCAAGGGCTTGAGTTTGAAGAGTTTGGCAGTGATCAAAAATACGATAGCATTCGTCTTCTTTGTGGAAGTGATCACGCAACAGATTGAAGATAGATTCCAAAGGTTGCGGTGACTCAGCAGCAGTAGGAGAGGAATCAGCAGGATTTGTCTTGGAGTTTGAGGACGAGTTATAAGGTAGAAGTAAAGATGGCTAAATCCTATGAACTCTATTAAGGGGGTAAAGGTTCATTGAGATGAGGGTAAGTATCCAAAGAAATTCCAAAGTAACTGAAAATGGGCAACTACATGGCGTAAAGTAGTGGACGCCATTTCCTGCGGCATTGAACCATTTGAGAGATGATGGTCTGGGAAACATGATAATAAATAGAGAAATATAGATGGTATAAGGCTGCTATTTTTAAGTAAGAGATGTCATCATAGTACGTCATCTTAGGTAGAAATATAGAAAAGATAATGCAGTACATTTAAAAAAAGTGACCATTTGGATAATGAGCATAAAATTTGCCAGTGGACATTCATGAGGGGCACAAAGGATATTTTTGAAAGAATCTAGAGTTAAGTCGTGTTCAAATTGAACTTGTGTAATGTTGACAAGGGGTCTACCTTCAGCAGGAATGCGTAGAATTTCACCCAAGTCATTCGCATCAAATTTAATATGAATGCCACAAACTCGAGAAGTGATAGTATGATTTTCATATTCTAAGTTGCAATAGAATATTTGGATAGCATTGAGAAAAATACGAGAACGGGTTGCAACAAATTCTTCAAATTGGTGTTTTGAAAAGTATGTAGATAGTCATTATAGTGGAGAAAATCAATAGGATGGTCGAGGCAGATGGTTCTTTTGGAGAATTTATTAAACTAATCAATAGAGCTTTCTGGGTTTCTGAAGACGGAACCAACAAATTATCTGATGTTTGGCATAATGGGACAGAAGAGAGAATCAGAAAGGGTTCTAACTTTCTCTTGGGGGCCATAGGAAAAAGGTTTAGAGAATAGGAGGAAAAACTAGATTTTTGTTTATGGATGAGGTATTTTTTTGTTGGTCTGAAGGTTTAACCATGAAAGTATGTATAAATAGAACAACAAAAGCCTTAGTTAGGAAGTTATTAAATGAATATAATATTTTGGAATAATGTAAACCGAGTTTGGTCCAATCTTGGCCCGAGTTTGGTCCGAATTCTTTTTTCATTTATGTCCAGAATCATAATATAACTTTAATCGATATTTTGTCTTTTTGGACTTGATATTAATACAGAATAATAAGTGATAAATGGGCTTTATCATATCGTAAGTTCTCAAGGGGTTAGATTATCTCAGAGCAGCTGTAGGAGTGGATCCCAGCTAGCGGTAGTCCGAAGATAATTAAATACCGTATCGCTTAAGGTTATTTATACATTGTTAACAGAAGGGCACTTTCGGCTTGTATCCAAGATTTATCAAACTTTAAATAACTTAGAATGAATAAGAATTTAAAGCATATTACAATTCTTATATTTTATTAGAATCTAATAGACCTGATTCTCGACGGATAAAGTTGAAATAATCTTCAGCTAAAGGTTTAGTAAAGATGTTTGCTAATTAATGTTCCATGTCAACATATTCCAAAAAAATATCTCTATATTGTTGATGATCCCTTAGAAAATGATGTCTGATTTTTATATGCTTAGTGCGTGAATGACATACTGGATTTTTTGTGAGATTAATGGTGCTAGTGTTATCACAGAGAATATAAATATTCTTGTAGTGCAGATTAAAGTCTTCTAGGGTTTGCTTCATCCATAAAATTTATGCACAACAACGGCCTAAGGCTATATACTCAGCCTCAATTATTGATAATGCAAAAGAATTTTACTTTTTGCTAAACCAGGAGACTAGAGACTTTCCTAGGAAATGACAAGTGCCACTGGTGCTTTTTTGATCGACTTTGCATCCAGCAAAATTAGCATCCGAGTAACCAGTAAGGTCAAAGGACATAGTTTTGGAATACTATAAGCATGTCGAAAAATATTCTTTGAGTATCGAAAGATACGCTTGACTACGCACAAATGTGATTCCTTAGGATTAGCCTGATATCTAGCACAAAGACATACAATAAACATGATGTCTGGGCGACTATCAGTTAGATATAACAAATTACCAATCATACCTCGATACTTATGAATGTTTGTAGGTTTACCGCTCTCATCAAGGTCAATCTTGGTGGATGTTTCCATATGAGTTCCGATAGGCTTTGCATTGTCAATGTCAAAAAATTTGAGCAAATGCTTCGTGTACTTAGCCTGATTGATAAATGTTCTTTGTGAATCTTGCTTGATTTGCAATCCTAGGAAGAATGTTAGTTCTTCCATCATGCTCATCTCATATTCACTCTTTATACACTTAGCAAACTTGTTACATAGCATCTCATTATTAGATCCAATTATGATATCATCTACGTATATTTGCACTAATAACAAAGAGTCAGCAGAATTTTTTATAAAAAGGGTAGTATCAACTACTCTTTTGAAAAATCATTTTCAAGTAGAAAGGAGCTAAGACACTCATACCAAGTACGAGGGGTTTGTTTTAGTCTATAAAGAGCCTTTCGTAGCTTGAATACGTGGTCAGGGTGTTTAAAATCTTCAAAACTAGGAGATTGTTTAACAGCTAGCGGTGGTCCAAAGATAATTAAATACCGTATCGCTTAAGGTTATTTATACATTGTTAACAGAAGGGCACTTTCGGCTTGTATCCAAGATTTATCAAACTTTGAATAACTTAGACTGAATAAGAATTTAAAGCATATTACAATTCTTATATTTTATTAGAATCTAATAGATCTAATTCTCGACGGATAAAGTTGAAACAATCTTCAGCTAAAGGTTTAGTAAAGATGTTTGCTAATTAATGTTCCATGTCAACATATTCCAAAAAAATATCTCTATATTGTTGATGATCCCTTAGAAAATGATGTCTGATTTTTATGTGCTTAGTGCGTGAATGACATACTGGATTTTTTGTGAGATTAATGGTGCTAGTGTTATCACAGAGAATATAAATATTCTTGTAGTGCAAATTAAAGTCTTCTAGGGTTTGCTTCATCCATAAAATTTATGCACAACAACGGACTAAGGCTATATACTCAGCCTCAATTATTGATAATGCAAAAGAATTTTACTTTTTGCTAAACTAGGAGACTATAAGTGCCACTGGTGCTTTTTTGATCGACTTTGCATCCAGCAAAATCAGCATCCGAGTAACCAGTAAGGTCAAAGGATATAGTTTTGGAATACTATAAGCATGTCGAAAAAGATTCTTTGAGTATCGAAAGTTACGCTTGACTGTGCACAAATGTGATTCCTTAGAATTAGCCTAATATCTAGCACAAAGACATACAATAAACATGATGTCTGGGCGACTATCAGTTAGATATAACAAATTAACAATCATACCTCGATACTTATGAATGTTTGTAGGTTTACCGTTCTCATCAAGGTCAAGCTTGGTGGATGTTTTCATAGGAGTTCCGATAGGCTTTGCATTGTACATGTCAAACTTTTTGAGCAAATGCTTCGTATACTTAGCCTGATTGATAAATGTTTCTTGTGAATCTTGCTTGATTTGCAATTCTAGGAAGAATGCTAGTTCTCCCATCATGCTCATCTCATATTCACTCTTTATACACTTAGCAAACTTGTTACATGGCATCTCATTATTAGATCCAATTATGATATCATCTACGTATATTTGCACTAATAACAAAGAGTCAGCAGAATTTTTTATAAAAAGGGTAGTATCAACTTTTTCTTTTGAAAAATCATTTTTAAGTAGAAAGGAGCTAAGACGCTCATACCAAGTACGAGGGGTTTGTTTTAGTCTATAAAGAGCCTTTTGTAGCTTGAATACGTGGTCAGGGTGTTTGAAATCTTCAAAACTAGGGGATTGTTTAACAAAAACTTCTTTTATAAAACTATTTAGAAAATCACTTTTAACATCCACTCAAAAAAGTTTGAAATTATAAAAACTAGCAAAAGCATAAAGCATTCAGATATATTCGAGTCTAGCGACAGAAGCATAGGTCTCATCGTAGTCAATGCCTTCCTCTTGGTTGTAACCTTGAGCTACGAGATGTGCTTTGTTGCATGTAACTGAACCATCCTTATTTAATTTATTTTGGAAAGCCCATTTAGTACCAATGATCGGATAATCATTAGGTTTGGGAACAAGTTTCCAAACTTGATTACGTTCAAATTTGTCACTCTCACTTTTTCAACTAAGGGTAGTTTGGTAATTGGGCATAAAAAATTTTATTTTAGGATTATAATATTAAATGTTGTGCATGTTGTAAATATTAATTATTGTATTATTTATTTATTTTAGATGTTAGATTTATTTTGGGTTTGTGTAGTAGACCTAACTAGTTTTGTTAGATCCATGGACCAACATTTAATTCTAGTTATAATTGAGCCCAATAGTAAGCCCATTCATTAGGAGGATGAATCAATTAGTGAAACCAATTAGACTAGAACCTTTCCTCCTTAATTATTTCTTCATGACAAACCCTAAGGGGTATTTTGGACTTTCTATAGTAGCTTGGAGGAGGGGCAAGGGGCCGGCCACTATAGGGAGGAGAGAGACTCTCTCTCTCTACTCATTTGTCATTCCAAATCTAAATCTAAAATTTTTTCCTCTTCCAAATTCTTCATTCCCACACCAATTTCTACTCAAATTTCTTCACAATTCCTTCCATATTCTTCATTGGAGGCTATTATAATAGGGATCTATAAGGAGAAAGCAATGATTTACAAGGAGAAAGCAAGGATCTATAAGGAGGAGCAAGGATCTACAAGTTAGAGGCTCTTTTTATCCAATTTGGAAATTTTATTAGGAATCCATCTTCCCATAGGTACAATTTAGTTTTTTTTCTCTAATTAGACTCTAAATTTGTAATTTAATCATAAGAAACCATCCCATATACTAAGGCTATCCATAGGAATTGGAATTAGGTTCATAGGAGGCCTATGGAAAAAGTTATATAGTATTTTGTGTTAATTTTGGGGAAATTCTAAGATTGGCACATCTTGTATTTGTCAATAGGTCAATTAGACCAAATTGACATGTGTTTGATTGTATGTGACTAGTGTCGTATCCATAATTGGATACGTGTAGGTTGTATCCCGATAATTTGGAGATACGGATTGATTTGGTAGTTTTTTTCTGACACGGACTTTGAGTATGTCACATTTTCACACGGACACATAGTTGAGTAGTTAGTTCTTCGTATTATTCATAATTATGATTTTAGACTTGCTCGTGCCCTTCGGGATATGTTTGGTTGTGTGGTGGAGCCGTATCGCAAGCGTATCATAGAATGAGTGTGATACGGGTGCGGTGCACTCCACCTGTTTGTTTTATTGCATTTTAGATTCAATTTGCCATGGTAATAATTATTAGAATGTTATATTATTATGGTTATATGATATATATGTATATGTATGTTTATGTATATGTTGCATTTGGAAGTATTGGTGGTCATGAGAGATAAGAGAGTGTATATGCATTTACTAGTGTAGTAGTTATATACAAATACTTAGTGATTATATATATATATATATATATATATATATATGTATATATATATATATACACCACATACATACATATATATCTATTAGTTTTATTTTATAATAGCGTATATATTTCATGTTCTAGAACTGTATACTTGATTCTGACACAGTGGTTTCACGGACTGGTACTACATGGATCCTGTCAGAAGATGTTATCCCCTATCGTATTCAGCGGGTACTCCTTCACATATATTTTATCGTGTGTATTGGGTATTGATTTATTATATTTATTTTGTTTTCACACACTGCTCGTGTTCAGTGTGCCCATATTCATGTTCGTAATGTGTCATTATTGGATCTATTAGTATTAGTTGAGGATGGAGGAGTAGGAGTTGATTATGTGATCAAAGTCCCAGTGTATTCGTGTACATGTCGATTACATACCACACTTGTAATCGAGTTACCTTATTGTATTCATGTTCAACCTAAATTGATCACATAATGAACTTGTATTCTGAGGCACATTCGCTAGATTTCAGTTATTCCTTTATATTGTAGATATTCATATTGCTTGTTCTCATTCCAGTACATTACCTGTTCACTCTAGTTTATTTCATTCATATATTTAGTTATCTTATATTCTTTTCTATTATCTGTTTTATATGCTCGATTATGTATTTGAAACTGCTTTCAGAGGTATGTACTTTGCTCCAATCCTGACTGGATATATTTTTCCAGATGATTGGCTCATAGATTAGTATCCTATATTCTACGGGCCGCAGAAGGGCATAACATTAGAGGATACTCCTATAGTCCATGAGGAATTAGTTCTTGAGCCTGAGGAGGTTTAGTTTATTTTGATATACTTGTATTAGACTGTTATTGAGATTCATGGCATGTATATTCTTTCAGACTTGTGGATTGTATCTTAATTCTTTTCTTCGTTATTCCATTCGTGCTTTATCTTTCTTAGTTTGCATTATGATTGAGTATAGTTATATTTGTGTGATACCATATTGTTCCTTCTTTTAGAGTTGATATAATTGATAGGTACCATATATACATATTGTTGAGATATTTTGTTAGTTAGAGTTGACTCAGACAGCGTTCTACCACCGATGCTGTGGCGTAGGTTGGACGTACCCACGTACTCATACCTGAATATCCAGGTACGGATCATGATACATTTTTAGTGGTGGCCCATGCAGGTTTATCTAGAGTCGCAAGTAGAGCGATATCGTAGTAGTTCTCACCTAGAGTACTGCTATGAGCCTGCTTTAGGAAATATGATCTAGGCTGAGAGTATACTCAATCACAACTAGGAAATACTTTCAATATCAGTTTTGCTATCCTTATCTTTCGAATGTTGGTTTGAATAAATTATGTCCTTCTTTGATGATATCGTATCATACTCAATATTGATTCCTTATTTTAATCTATCTTCAGGATGCCGCCGAAGACGCGTTCCCAGCGCTCAGGTGCCATATCAGCAGGGTCAGTCACTTTGTCGCCTATGAGGGCAGCACCATCAGACGCTGTTCTAGCACCTATATTCCAGAGGTCGGCTTTACCGATCCAGGTGGGTGTTTCTGCAGCAGCTTTTAAAGGTGCACCACCTTCGGTACAGAGGATAGGGCCGACAGTTTTAGGGGATCTTCCACCCCTACGATCCGCAGTCGATCAAACGCAGATGTTCGCGCTCTTTCATCAGATGATGGAGGCGCAGCAGCGTCAGTCAGAGGTCATGAGACAGAGCATTAAGAATTGTCATGCCCCAGTCCCAAAATATGTAGGACAAGGAACACGTAAGCATGCCAGCCGTATGTATATGGCAACTCCAATATATGGATACCATAATACACACGTATGCTGTAATATGAATATAAACTCATATGTGATATATATATATAGTGTCACAAGTCACAGATATACTAATCTCATCCACACAACAAGTCACAGAAAGTAAATAACTTGACTAGAATAAAGAGTCTGAATAATCTAACAATGATAGTCGGGTGGAGACAAATCCACTACCAATGACTATATCAATTAAAATAAGAGAGAGATATAAAATCTCCAATATAAAATAAGGTGATGATATAAAGGTATCAGTGAAACAATCAATCGCTAGAGATAATCAAAGATGCTCCGAAGGTAAGACCTCCTCGGAAGAGATAAGTAGTAAGTCCTGACCCGTGCTCCTACGAATAGTCATGAACATCTACACCTGGAAAGGGACCAGGTCCTCAGAGGGACGTAATAAGATACATAGAAGCATGCCAATTTGAATATAATAAACATGCATAGTAGGTAAAAAGTATATAAGTATGTTGTACAAGACAATCTATATGAATGCATAATGAGGACAACTTTTTAACGTATGGGCACGGGTAGGCTACTCGATCTAAATCTCATAACTCACACACACGTCAGGAACATCATCAGCCGTCATACCGCGGGGGTAGCGACCATCGTGACACCATCAATCGACATACCGCGGGGGTAGCGACAATCGAACACGACTACCATAGTGCGTGCTAGTTACTATGGTTCACCAGAGTGGTTAAAGCCCATACGCCTACTGATTGTACTCTCATGATACTAAGTGTCATGTGTGTGTCAACATATCTAATATATAGTAATGACTGAAGGAAACTACACATGCACTGAATATACAAAAATGCAATGAATATACAGAAATATAATAATCATACAAAGTACTGTAAATAATTTGGCAAGGTATCTTGCCTGGCAAGGGAGCTGCAAAGTGTATACGTCCAGGCGTCAAACACACAGGATCAGAAGCTACGGCCTCAGAATAAACGTCTTCGGATTCTGAAATAAACATGACCAACATTTTCAGAATAAGCGAGATAGCTAGAAAATACTTCCCTTTCGTCCAATTTGG
The DNA here is from genome assembly GCA_036927795.1 of Iris macrosiphon. Classification (NCBI taxonomy): domain Eukaryota; kingdom Viridiplantae; phylum Streptophyta; class Magnoliopsida; order Asparagales; family Iridaceae; genus Iris; species Iris macrosiphon. The sequence goes on along the minus strand of JAYESA010000015.1, from coordinate 115,278,635 downwards.
ATACAGGAGCAAAACGATAATTTTGGGTCAAAGCGGGTTCCACATGTGGGCCACTTTGCACCAAAAAGTGTGCCAGGGATAAAGGTCCTAAAAGGGACAAATTATAGGTCAAATCAATTCTAAACGTCAATACAAACTCAACGGTACGTCCAATTTTGGATTCCGGCGAGCCGAACACAAATTCGTCCAAAAAGTCAACCGCATGGCCCGCAAATAGGCGACTTGGTCAACTGTCTCAGAATCGCGTGAAACTTGGGTCACAGGACCAGCGTGATACCACAAATCCAATGGCGTAAGTTTTGTCACGTTCTGACGAGCGTACACTAAATGGTGCGGTATTTTACAAAAGTTGCGATACGGGGACTTTTTGCGGATACAGACTGATTTCGACGCGCACACGCGTCCGAATCAGTTTTCGTGAAAACCCACACATCTGGTTATACCATGCGTACCTTTCGATGCACTTGGTACTCGATGGGGTGGTCCCGTTTGGCGAGGCGCGCTCCATATCACAAGTTTTGGAAGTTAGAAAAACGAGTTTTTAGTAATTTTTAACCTAATTTAATTCAGCATACAACATCAAATAAAATAATATAATTAACAGAAAATAATCTAGGTTAGGGGGTCTTTACATAGCAAAAGGAATTTTTATGTTTAGATCTTTATGGTGGGAGATACGAGTCTTTAAACAGGGGTGGTTGCAACAGTTTTTCTGAAATTAAATGACGTGGTTTTTCCTCGACTTGGCATCAATTTTTACATAGGGTTTAGAGCTGAACGATGGAAACTAATCTACGGGATTTAAAGAGGGATAGGTGGGGATCATACCGGTAAAGACGAGATTAAATTTGGTTGAGCGATGGCACGGGAAACAAGGTGTAAACAGGGGTATGTTGCAGCAAAACGATGTCGCGGCGTGGGGGCGTTGACGCGCGGACGCGGTAGTGGCTCCGGCGGCGCGGTGGTGTATCTGATCAGCGACGCGGTCGCGGCTAAGTCAAGGAGATGAAGATTTAGGTTAGGGTTTTAGGGTTTTACAATGGTAGTATATATATAGGTGTATGTCGCGGGTGCGGAGAGAAGCTGCGCGCGGGTCTCGGTTTAGGAATTCTGCTGCTCAGTTTGTTAACCGGGCCGGGTTGTGCAGTAATGGGTTTAGGGTTAGTAATTGGGTAGGGTTTTATAAGTCTTTTTCTTTTCTAATTCTTTTTCTTTTTTTTCTTTTTTTCCTTCTTTTCTTATTCCATTCTTTATTCTATTTATTTTATTTTATTTCTTTTCCTTTTCTTATTTAATTAACACTAATAACAATAATAATATCATCATCATCATCATTATTATTATTATTATTAACTATTACTTAATACTTATTATTATTATTACGTTATTTATTTATTTGCATATATATATATTTGAGGTATAAAAAAAATATTTGTACCCAATTAAAAACTAAAAAAAATCTAACACTCTCCACAAGGATCCCAAATTAGTTTTGTGTAAAATTTATAAATGCGTATTTATCTAGGTAACTAAATCAATAAATCATATTTCCTAATTAACTAACTAATATAAATAAATTCCAATAATTAATTAATTAAATAATATTTAAAATATGGGATTTTATATTCTACCCAACTTACAAAAATTATGTCTTCGAAATTGACACTAACCCCTATTCATAAATCACTATAGTTATTACACTTTATTGTTATCTAGCAGTGCTTCCTAAAAAGTCATGGTCAGCCCTTCTAACACCTTCTCATTTATTGTCTATACTTTATTATATCATCCTCTAACTCGTCTATACTATCCAACTTACAAGAATTCTGCTAGTAGTCAAAGTCTCTTGAGGCTATTGTCTAGGTTGTAGGACGAATTTATTTATTGGGTCGATAATCTTGGGATACGTGTCTGGAATCTTATAACCATGATTTTTTTGTAACCGTCAAGTATCGTAGTCTAATACTGCCATGCCACCTGACCAGTATGTCTGCAAATACTTCGACTACTCTACTATAATGGTCTAGCTGCAGCTGTCGCTACTTCGCCAGCAATTTGTCATAGTTATCAATTTGTAACAAGTGCCTTCAACTCTTTTCTAAGCTTAGTCTACGTTTTAGGGTAACAATTAAGGTCTTGACTAACTTTATAAAACTATTGGAAGAATGAACTAATTCAAACAGTCTAACAAATTTCTATTAGCCTAAGGGATGCTATAAATGGTTTTTAAAATAATAAGAGAATACAGATATTGCTATAGGACATATACATAAGGGTTATTATTAAGAACTTATCCTTTAGTTATTAATCATTACTAACACATTTATGTCCTATAGCAATATCGTTGCAGCTACTCTATTATAATGGTCTAGCTGCAGCTTACCGTTGCTACGATAATTGGAGCGCTACACTAGTCATTGCCTATCTGCAAATTTCACAACCTTGTCCTAGATATGCCCGCCTACCATTCTGACCTTGGTGTAACTTATAATTATGCTTTCTTGTGCTACATTTTAGTCGCACAACATTCGTCGCAGACGTTATTATTTAATTCTAAATAAAATATAACTTTGTACCCTTGTGTGTTCCAATCGAAATTGGGAACACAACCTTGACCGTTTTGTGCAACCTGAATTTTTGATAATATTCTACACTTTATCCTCTACGTCCATGATACTTGTGTCCCACCTAATTTTATTTCCATGTACTTCTAATTAATTCCAGAACATCTTGCGCACTAATTTTAATTAATTAAAATCTAATTTCTATCTTTGTGCAATTTTCTCAATTGTTGGGCGCTTTTATTCCAAATTTTATTGAGGTATCCACTCCATTGGACAATACATGAAGAAATCTAACTTTTTCCTTTATATAAATTTTTCCATAATTTTTGGGATGTGCAACGCGCAACATCGTCCCCTTTATTCTAAACCTATCCTTGCATTTAAACAACGCAATTATGGCCCTCCAAACATCCTCATGTGAGCCCAAGGCCCAATCCCAAGGAGTGTTGACCAAGCCCAAATCCTACGTCAATCATCAAACCCTAGAACCACATGTATATAAATACATAAGTTTTCCTTTCCTTCTTTATTTTTCCCTTTTTTCACCAAAAAATCAAACCCAAAGAAACTCTACATCAACCGACCCTTCCCCCCTTCTCATCTACTGTTCTTCTTCTTCCTCCTCCTTCCCGTCGCCGGAGCTCCGGTCACCCCGACCTCCCTCCGGTGAGCCACCCGCCAGATCTTCCTCACTACTCTCTCCTCTTTCCTCGCCGAGTCTACGCACCACCCCCACCATCACGATGACTTCTCCCTCCTCTACCGGATCGACGACCCGTCTCTTCCAGCGTCGCCGAAGAGCCGCTGCACCACGCCAGAGTCAACCCCGTACGACTGAATCCCGATAGCACCACCCCTCTTCCTCCTCTTCCCCACGCCTCACCCGGCGTCCCCGAGCCGCTGTGCCAACCTTGACCCACTGCTAAACTCGTCGTACCCCGCCTCTCCTTCCACCGCCTTCGTCTAACCGAAGACCCGCCAGAGACCCACGACTCGACTGAACCACCGCAGTCGACACCTCCACCACCCCTCGCCTGAAGCTCGACCCTCTCCCTCTCTTCTCCGACTTTCTTTCCCCCAGAACCTCCCTGTCCCCATCCTCCTTTCTTCTCCCTCCTCCCAGAGCAACACCACCAACCTCCCCTCATCCCTGACCTCGACCTAGCACCTCCCTGGCCGGACCTCCCCTCTCCCTGGCCAGACTCCGGTCAGCAGCCCACAATCATCATCACCATCATATCAAATCATCACCATCACCCACATCATCGTCCTCGTCATCATCATTGTCCACATCATCGTCCTCATCAACGTCATCATCCACATCATCGTCCTCATCATCACTATTGTCCACATCATTATCCTTGTCATCACCATCATCCATATCATTATCCCCATCATCATCATTGTCCACACCAGCGACCTAATCAATATCATCATCTCATTACCATCATTAACCCATCATTATCATCATTTTTATCCCCATCTCCATCGTCGTCATCATCGTTGTTAACTTTGTCATCGTTGCCATCATCATCGTAGTTTACCATTATCGTCGTCAACCTCAGCGTCGTCACCGTCATTCCCGTGTGCATACCCCGAGAGGACCGATTTGGATTATCTGTGCAACTTTGGGAGCAGGTCATTGATACTACGCAGCTTTCTTTCCTGGCAAGTATACCTTGCCTTGTGTACTATTTAAATTCTGTATTATTAGTTGCATGTTTATATTATATAACTGTGTGCATCCGAGAGCGACTCGAGTGTAGTCAACGAAGGCGTTGACGTTAGGATTTATGTCTGACCTAGTGTCTAGTAGACCCACCTAAAGTTGTGGAGTTATCGGTATGACTCCCTAGGCCTTGACACATTTCTTACACGTGTTGTGAGTCTCATGTAGGGCACGGACTTGCGTATATGGTTGGCCAACTGTACGCATAGGTCGTGCGACGGATAGGGTATAACTGCTAATAGTGATGCATATTAGAGACTTAACAGTTATTAGTAGTCGGAGCATAGACTATTGTAGTACGAAGGTCCAATCCTTGTCCTTGTTTGGTTGTGAGGTTGGACTATTATTCTAACGATAGACTATGAGCCAGAGTTACGACACCGATACTTGCACTCCATCTCGGTGTAGTAGCTACTGCGTGTTGTGGATACAACATGCATAGATCATTGGGCGGGAAAGACAATTAGTAGGCGTATGGGACAGACATTTGGTTACCGTAGTTTCAGAGTAAACCGCGGGGCCGTGAGCCTCAGTGTTATCCGGTTATAGGCCAGTGTTACCCGGTTGTGGGCCAGTAATACCTGGTTATGGGATAGTGTTACCCGGTTATGGGCATATATGCTTGTCGATACATCCGACAGAGGTTACTAGTTGCGCGCTATCATGATCGATGATGTAGTCAATATATACTCCTGGCATCCAGTTTACAGCTAATGCCAGGAACTAGCCTCTGGCTTGACGCTACGCTTTATACCTTTCACCTACCCATACGTACCAAAGTTGTCTTCAAAGTGCATTTCACTTAGCTGGTTAGGTCACCCTCGAGTTTTTACAGTATTTACTTTATGGCATGCTTCTATGTATCTTGTTATGTCCCTCTGAGGACCTGGTCCCTTTTCAGGTGTAGATGTTCATGAGTATTCGCAGGAGCGCAGATCCGGACTTGCTACGTATACTTCGAGGAGGTCTTCTCTTCGAGCCGTGATTATTAGTTGATATTCTTATATTGTATTTATCTTGTTTATTCTATATTTTGGATCGGTAGTGGATTTGTTTCCATCCGACTACCATCATTAGATACCTTTTATTGAGATCTAGTTCATAGATATTGGTTATTTATTTATTTGATTTCTGTGGATGAGATTAGATTATACATTGTGACTTGTGATATTTTTTACCACTTATGAATTATTATTCATGATATAATGTACGCATGTGTTATAGTTTTCATATATTGGAGTTGTCATATATATGCGGCTGGCATGCTTACGTGTCCTAGTCCTACATATTTTGGGACTGGGGCGTGACATGTTTTAGTGGTGGCCCATGCAGGTTAAGAGCATATTGTCTCAGTTACGTTACTATACCGAGCAAGCCTGCACCTAGGATTAGAATATAGGATCTCATCCATATTTGACTATGATTCACGTTCCTTCCAATATGTTCTATTTGAATAGCTGTATCCTGCTTGATTCATGTGCTTCCATAATAGTTCCTTGAGTATAGCCCCTGCTAGAATATAGAAGTCCCTGTTGTTAGATAATAAGTAAGGTAATCTTCCTATTAAGAGTACAACTAGGATATTGACACATCACTAAGATAAGAAATACCTAATGAACCCTAGTGTCCCTTACCTATAGATTAATTTACCATTAGCTCTTTATATATTTAGGGATAACTTGAGAGTAGTATAGACACTACTAGAATTAGTTAGAAGTTTGATCATATTGTTGACCATAGTATTGAGGAACCAGTAGAAATCCAAGAATAAAGATTAGGACTAAAACCTAACTTTTATGGTGAGATAGTATTATAGAACTATACATTTAGATTCTTGTCTTAGTATTAGTAGACAGTACCCTAGGAAGCCAAGAGGAATAACATAACATTTTTCCTAAATCATACACCGAACACAGAGGTTAGCAAACCACCTTCCCCTTAGAAAACCGTGATATTATCTAGAGCCTTTCTATTTAATTTCAAATCTTGTTCCTCTGAAAATCTAGCGCTCGCTATTTATACGACGACCAATTATGTTCTTTTGTCATACCACCTAACGCTTCCATTCTTAATGTTAACCCTTCTGTTCTATGAGCACTATGATTAAGACTTAAGATGACCATGACCTATATAATGCAATAAGATACCCTAATAAGTACCAAGACCCTTCCTCGTAAACCTTAGCAGGAGTTTCTACTGTATCCTTAAGACAGTATAATATTAGTAAATTATTTTAAGTTGGGTAGTATGCCTCATAACCTAGTGTTATATAGTCCTCTTGACACACTGATGAAGTGTAATGAAATGACACAACTTTAGACTTGCATAAGAAGATAGTGTTTAGACTATAGAGGCCCATATCCCTATTTGGTCGATTGACGACTTAAAAAAGGAGTTAGTATGACAACTGTAGAGACTGTAGAGTCTCATCTTTTTATGAACTTGAATTATTTGGTAACTTCTCTCATCATAATCTAGCGTACCTATATTTTCTGTACTACCTTGACTTATGCTGCTATTATAGCCTAGTTTTGCAAGCTTAATCTTTTATCGAGCTTGATCATGATATAATATTATTGGAGACGCCTACTAATACATTGTCTAATCAGAATCAGTGTATTAAAGTCTAGCTAACCTTAGTACATTTGGTTTGCCCTTCGTAATACTACTTTACGTGGATTGAGATATATAGTTGACTAGTGGACGAATATACTTGTCCACTAGATATGTCTGAGCATATCGTATCGGTTACATAACTGTACTGATATGAGCATGCGAATAAGAAACTACCAAATAGTATTTTAAATCCACAACTGCCTTGACAATTCCTATTTGAAATCCTTAAACGCCTTGATTCTCACGCTTCTATTCTTTTACCTTCCCCTTGAACTCTTTATTATTGCTTTCCGTCCTCCCTTAATTCGAAAAGACGAAACCTCGTACTTGGTATAAGTTGATACACTGAGAATACTAGATATACCCCATAGGCTAATCACATGACTTGGCGACCCTCTTTTATAATTGATTAAAGACATATCATAGATGATATGTTTGGTGTTAAAACGTTGAAGATTAAATAACATGATTAAATAATTGGAGGAATAACTTTCTTAGATGTATAGCCTTAGATGATAGATAGATAAATTCTAAGTTGGGTAGAAACCGCATTTGTTAAAACTTGAGGAGAATTCTTTTAGATAGCGATCAAGTAAGATTAGATAGAGAGGCCCTACCCTATTTTAATTTCGAGGACGAAATTATTTTAAGTTGGATAGATTTTAAACTCCCTCACCCAAAATTAGGCCTACTTGGCTTAGATAGTGAAATTAGGGCTAGTTGAACCCAATTAAAAATAGAACACGGCATTTGATTTAACTATACAATATTTATATCGCTTAGCGCACCTTACCGTTGCTTCGATAATTGGAACGCTACACTAGCCATTGCCTATCTGCAAATTTTACAACCTTGTCCTAGACGTGCCCGCCTACCATTCTGACCTTGGTGTAACTTATAATTATGCTTTTTTGTGCTACATTTTAGTAGCACAACATTCATCGCAGACGTTATTATTTAATTCTAAATAAAATATGATTTTGTACCCTTGTGCGTTCCAATCAAAATTGGGAACACAATCTTGACCATTTTGTGCAACCCAAAATTTTGATAATATTCTACACTGTATCCTTTACGTCCATGACACATGTGTCCCATCTAATTTTATTCCCATGTACTTCTAATTAATTCCAGAATATTTTACGCACTAATTTTAACTAATTAAAACCCAATTTCCATCTTTGTGCAATTTTCCCAATTGTTCGGCGTTTTTATTCAAAATTTCATTGAGGTGTCCACCCCATTGGACAATACATGAAAAAATCCAACTTTCTTCTTCATAGGAATTTTTTCATAATTTTTGGGATGTGCAACGCACAACATCGTCCCCTTTATTCTAAACCTATCCTTGCATTTAAACAATGCAATTATGGCCCTCCAAACATCCTCATGTGAGCCCAAGGCCCAATCCCAAGGAGTGTTGACCAAGCCCAAATCCTAGGTCAAACATCAAACCCTAGGACCACATGTATATAAATATATAAGTTTTCCTTTCCTTCTTTATTTTTCCCTTTTTTCCACCAAAAACTCAAACCCAAAGAAACTCTACATCAGCCGACCCTTCCCCCCTTCTCATCTACTATTCTTCTTCTTCCTCCTCCTTCCCACCGCCGAAACTCCGGTCACCCCACCTCCCTCCGGTGAGCCACCCGCCAGATCCTTCTCCCTACTCTCTCTCCTCTTTCCTCGTCGATGACTTCTCCCTCCTCCACCGGATCGACGACCCATCTCTTCCAGCGCCGTCGGAGAGTCGATGCACCACGCCAGAGTCAACCCCACACGACTGAATCCCGACAGCACCACTACCACCAACCTCTTCCTCATCCTCCTCTTCCCCACGCCTCACCCGGCGTCCCCGAGCCGCTGTGCCGACCTCGACCCACTGCTGAACTCGCCGCACCCCGCCTCTCACTTCACCGCCTTCGTCGAACCGGAGACCTGCCAGAGACCCACGACTCGACTGAACCGCCACAGTCGACTCCTCCGCCACCCCGCGCCTGAAGCCCGACCCTCTCCCCCTCTTCTCCGACTTCCTTTCCCCCTGAACCTCCCTGTCCCCGTCCTCCTTTCTCCTCCCTCCTCCCGGAGCAACACCACCAACCTCCCCTCATCCCTGACCTCGACCCAGCACCTCCCTGGCCGGACCTCTCCTCCCCCTGGCCGAACTTCGGTCAGCAGCCCACAATCATCATCATCATCATATCAAATTATCACCATCACCCACATCATCGTCCTCGTCATCATCATTGTCCATATCATCGTTCTCGTCAACATCATCATCCACATCATCGTCCTCGTCATCACCATTGACCATATCACCATCCTTGTCATCACCATCATCTACATCATTATCCCCATCATCATTATCATCCACACCAGCGACCTAATCAACATCATCATCTTATTACCATCATTAACCCATCATTATCATCATTTTTATCCCCATCGCCATCGTCATCATCATCGTCATTAACTTCGTCATCGTCATCCACATCGTTGCCATCATCATCGTTGTTTACCATCATCGTCGTCAACCTCAGTATCGTCACCGTCATTCCCGTGTGCGTACCCCGAGAGGACCAATTTGGATTATCTGCACGACTTCAGGAGCAGGTCATTGATACTACGCAGCTTTCTTGCCAGGCAAGTATACCTTGCCTTGTGTACTGTTTAAATTCTGTATTATTAGTTGCATGTTTATATTATATAATTGTGCACGTCCGAGAAAGACTCGGGTGCAGTCAACGAAGGCGTTGACGTTAGGACCTGTGTCTGACCTAGTGTCTAGTAGACCCACCTAAAGTTGTGGAGTTATCGGTATGACTCCCTAGGCCTTGACACATTTCTTACACGTGTTGTGAGTCTCATATAGGGCATGGACTTGTGTATGTGGTTGGCCACCTGTACGCGTAGGTCGTGAGACGGATAGGGTATAACTGCTAATAGTGATGCATGTTAGAGACTTAGCAGTTATTAGTAGTCGAAGCATAGACTATTATAGTACGAAGGTCCAATCCTTGTCCTTGTTTGGTTGTGAGGTTGGGCTATCGTTCTAGACTATGAGCCAGAGATACGACACCGATACTTGCACTCTGTCTCGGTGTAGTAGCTACTGCGTGTTATGGATACAACATGCATAGATCATTGGGCGGAGAAGATAATTAGTAGGCATATGGGACAGACATTTGGTTGCCGTAGTTTCAGAGTAAACTGCGGGGCCGTGAGCCTCAGTGTTACTCGGTTATGGGCCAGTATTACCCGGTTATGGGCCAGTGATACCCGATTATGGGACAGTGTTACCCGGTTATGGGCGTATATGCTTGTCGATACATCCGGCAGAGGTTACTAGCTGCGCGCTATCATGATTGGTGATGTAGTCAGCATATACTCCTGGCATCCAGTTTACAGCTAATGCCAGGAACTAGCCTCTGGCTCGACGCTACGCTTTATACCTTTCACCTACCCATACGTACCAAAGTTGTCTTCAAAGTGCATTTTACTTAGTTGGTTAGGTCACCCTCGAGTTTTTACAGTATTTACTTCATGGCATGCTTCTATGTATTATGTTATGTCCCTCTGAGGACTTGGTCCCTTTCCAGGTGTAGATGTTCATGAGTATTCGCAGGAGCGCAGATCCGGACTTGCTACGTATACTTCGAGGAGGTCTTCTCTTCGAGCCATGATTGTTAGTTGATATTCTTATATTGTATTTATCTTGTTTATTCTATATTCTAGTTTGATAGTGGATTTATTTTCATCCGACTACCATCATTAGATACCTTATATTGAGATCTAGTTCATAGATATTGGTTATTTATTCATTTAATTTCTATGGATGAGATTATATTATACATTGTGACTTATGATAGTTTTTACCACTTATGAATTATTGTTCATGATACAGCGTACGCATGTGTTATGGTTTCCATATATTGGAGTTGCCATATCCATGCGGCTGACATGCTTACGTGTCCTAGTCCTACGTATTTTGGGACTGGCGCGTGACATGGATTAATTTGGATTGGGCACTTTTATGCAAAAATGTATTAAGGTGTCCACCCCATTGGACAATATATAAAGAAATCCAACTTTTCCCTTCATAGAATTTTTTTTATAAATTTTCGAAATGTGCAAACGTGCAACATCGCCCCCTTTATTTTAATCCTAGCCATTGCATTAAACAATACAATTTATGGCCCTCCAAACATCCCCATGTGAGCCCAAGGCCCAACCCAAGAGGATGTTGACCAAAGTCAAATTTTTCTAGGTCAAACCAACTCCTTTACATGTGTATAAATACAACTCTTCCTACCTTTTTTCTTATTTCTCAAAAACCAAAACCCTAGAAAAATAACTAACCAACACCACCATCACCACACCCCATCACCCCCGACCTCCTCCCTCAGCCAACCATCGCCACCTCCGCCTCCGGCCACCACCGACCGGACTCCCCTCCGACCTCCCTCATCCCAGGCACCCCCTGCCGCCACCACCCGCCTCTGCACCCCCACCAGCAGCCACCATCACCAACATCACCCCACCACAGCCATCTCCGACCTCCTTCCCCGACCTGACCCCCGACTCCCCTCCACCGGCTACCACAGCCAACCACAACTACCAACGTCTTCACCACCGTCCTCGCCGTCTCCCTCGCCATCACTACCACCTGAACCACCGCCACTGCCACCCGCAACCACCACCCGCACCACCAGCAATCACCAGCATCAACTCCATCATCACCATCCACAACTCCAACATCACCACCACCCGCACCCCCATAGCCGACCACCGTCGCCCTCGTCACCACCTCCTGACCGCCGACCCACACACCACCACCACCGGCCCCCACGACCTATCGGCCGCCACCAGGAGCGGCTGCACTGTTGCTGCCAGAGCCGCTGCTACCATTGCTGCTGCAACCCGCACCCCCTGTCGCCCTGTAGCCACCGGAGCTCCGCCCCTCGCCGGCGACGACCTCCCAGTACGGCAGACACCCCCCCCCCGACACGACACAGCAAGGTACGTATATATATAATGTATATATATTATTTATATATAGTGTATATTGGTGTATATTGTATATATATATATGTATATTAATGCATATATATGTATAATTAGTTATATATATATATATATATAGTGTATATATGTTATTAATTATATTGTATGTATACTCGATTTTAATTTATTATGTATATCTATATATATACTATGAAATGTATATGTATAAATATATGTATTATATTGGGTTTATGTATATATATACATATTTATATTTAAAATGTATATTTTATGTATTTACATATTTATTTATATAGTTATGTATATATGTTGTTATTTTATGTCTTATATGTATATGTATAGGTATATGTGTTATATTATTATGTATATCTATATATATGTTCATTTAAATATATATATATATGTACATACGTATTTTATTTATGTGTTTATGATTATTATGTATTTATGTATATATATATGTATATATGTACTATGTTATCCTAGTCAATTAAACAATAAAGGTGAATTACGTATTCTTATGTATTAAATGTTATTGTAGTGTGTTCTCATAACATTTTAGGAACTGTGTTGGTGTACACGGAACTCGAGGAAATGACCCGGGACCTATCGAATTGTTCTGCGCGACTTCGGAGCAGGTTATTGGTACTTCGCAACTTTCTTGCCAGGCAAGTATACCTTGCCTTTGTTGTACTGTTTAAATTCAGTTATATTGTTAGTTGCATGTTTATTGTTTTAGATTATATAACTGTGCGCATCCGAGAGAGACTCGGGTGCAGTCAACGAATGCATTGACGTTAGGACTTGTGTCTGACCTAGTGTCTAGTAGACCCACCTAAAGTTGTGGAGTTATCGGTATGACTCCCCAGGCCTTGACACATTTCTTACACGTATTGTGAGTCTCATGTAGGGCACGGACTTGCGTATACGGTTGGCCACCTGTACGTGTAGGCGTGCGACGGATAGGGAATAACTGCTATTAGCAATGCATGTTAGAAGACTTAGCAGTTATTAGTAGTCGGAGCATAGACTATCGTGGTACGATGGTCCAATCCTTGTCCTTATTTGGTTGAAAGGTTGGGCTATTGTTCTACGATAGACTATGAGCTAGAGTTACGATGCCTCGGCATAGTAGCTAAGGCATGTTGTGGATACGACATGCATAGATCATTGGGCGGGGAGGACAACTAGTAGGCGTATGGGACACCCACTTTCTTTATGCAGATTCCATGCTCGACGGAGTGATATGGACGTTATATACTATGCAGATTCCACGTTCTTCGGAGCGATATGGACGTTATATACTATAAAGATTCCCCATTCTTCGGAGCGGTATGACGTTATTATATTACATAGCGCCCTTGTATTGGGGACATATGTGGCATATACTAGCCAGTTGTCACGATTGGTGAATTACGTCAGCATATGTCTAGCCTACACTTTTTCATACACTCAAAGTTGTCCTCAAATTGCATTTCACTTAGATGGTTAGCGCAACCCTTTATTTATTCAGTATTTACTTTAGGGCCTGCTTCTATGTATCTTGTTATGTCCCTCTGAGGACTTGGTCCCTTTTCAGGTGTAGATGTTCATGAGTATTCGCAGGAGCGCAGATCCGGACTGGTTATATACATTCCGAACAGGTCTTCTCTTCGAGTCTCAGTGGTTGTGAGTTGTTGTACTTATATTATTGTGTTGTTTTTATATTCTAGTTCGACAGTGGATTTGTTTCCATCCGACTGTCATCTTGAGATACTTATTATTGAGCTCTAGTTTCATAGATATTGGTTCTTTATATATATATAATTTCTGTGGATGTGATTTAGATTATACCACGTGACTTGTGATAGTTTTACCACTTATGGATTTATCATTCATGATACAGCGTACGCATGTGTTATGGTTTCCATATATTGGAGTTGCCATATACATGTGGCTGGTATGCTTACGTGTCCTAGTTCTGCGTATTTTGGGACTAAGGCGTGACATATTTTTAGTGGTGGCCCATGCAGGTCAAGAGAATATTTTCTCGGTTACGTTACTGTACCGAGCAAGCCTGTACCTAGGATTAGAGTATAGGATCTCATCCACAATTGACTATAATTCACCTCCCTTCAAATCTATTCTATTTTGAATAGCTGCATCCTGCTTGATTCATGTGCTTCCCTAATAGTTCCTTGAGTATAGCCTTCTCCTTGAATATAGAAGTCCTTGTTGTTAGATAATAAGTAGGGTAACCTTCCTATTAAGAGTACAACTAGGATTATGACACATCACTAAGTTAGAATACTTAATGAACCCTAGCATCCCTTAACTATAGATTAATTTACCATTATCCCTTGAGGTATTTATGTATGACTTGAGAGTAGTATAAACACTACGAGGATTAGTTTGAAATTTGACCATAGTGGTTGACCCTAGTATTGAGGAACTAATAGAATCCAAGGCTAAACACTAGGAATGAACTTAACTATTATAGTGAGATAGTATTATAGAACTATAAATTTAGGTTCTTGTCCTGATACTAGCAGACAATACCTTAGGAAGACAAGAGGAACAAAAATAATATTTCCCTTGATCATACCTCGAACACAGAGATTAGCTACCACCTTCCCCTTAGAAAACCATGATGTTATCTAGAGTCTTTCTATTTAGTTTATATCTTGTTCTCTTAAAAACTAAGCATTCGCGAATTGTGTGATGACTAATTATGCTTCTTTTTATCTTTCAACTCGTGCTACCTGACACTTCGGATTATAGACCGAGTGATTCCTTCTATGTTAGGATATATATCTTGCTAGGGTTATAGTTGTAGTCTTGAACCTTGAATTTTGTACTTGCTAGTTAGAGCATGATAGTTTTGAGTTAATCTTGTAGATGGTGACTTGATGATTATCCTTTAGTTTTTGAATCACGTAATTTGCATCCATAACTCGATACAAGTTATACCCCCACTTGAGGAAAGTAACTTTTCCATACTTACCATTGACACCCTTGTTCTATAAGTACTATGATTAAGACTTAAGATGGCCATTACCTACACGATTCAATATGAGACCCTAATAAGTACTAAGATCTGTTCCTCGTATAGCCCAATAAGAATTTATACTTTATTTATAAGAATAAGGTTATTTTGTATATTCCCCTTGAGACTGTCACAGTATTAGTTTAAATTCATTTAAGATTGGGGAGTATGCCTCACAACCTAGTAACACATAGTCCTCTTGACTCATTATTGAAGTGTAACTGAATGACATTAACTGTATGCTAGCATAAGAAGATAATGTTTATTCAAACTGTAGAACTTAAAGGCCCATACCCCTATTTTGTCGACTAGCAACTTAGACAATGTGTTAGTACGACAACTGTAGAGACTGTAGAGTCTTATTTTTGTTTTGTTTGGTGAACTTGAATTATTTTGTAATTTCTCTCATCATAATCTAACGTACTTATATTTGTTGTACTACCTTGACTTATGCTGATATTATAGCCTAGTTTTGCTAGCTTATTCTTTATCAAGCTTGTTCATGACATATGTATTATTGGAGCGCTACAATAATATATTTTAGAATTAGTGTATTAAGGTCTAGCTAACCTTAGTGCGCTTGGTTCGCCCCTCGCATAACTACTTTACGTGGATTGAGATATATAGTGACTCGTAGAAAAATGTACTTGCCCTCTAGACATGTCTGAGCATATCGTATCGGTTACATAACTGTACTGATATGAGCATGCAATTAAGAAATTACCAAATAGGATTTCAATCCACAACTGCCTTGACAATTCCTTTTAAATTTCCTAAACGCCTTGATCCCCATACTTCTAATCTATTACCTCCCCCCTGAACTCTTTATTATTGTTTTCCGTCCTTCCTTATTTTGGAAAGACGAAACCTCGTGCTTAATATAAGTATGATATACATAGAGTATTAGATATACCCCATAGGCCAACCACATTACTAGATGACTGCCTTTTATAACTGATTAAGGGTATATCATATGTGATATATTTGGTGTTAAATTTTTGAGGATTGAGTAACATGATTAAGTAAATTTGGGGAATAAGTTTTCTAAATGTAAGAGCCTTATGTGATAGATGGGAAAATTTTAAGTTGGGTAGTAGTTGCATTGTCAACTTGAGAGAAATTTCTTTTAGATTGTGATCGATTAAAATAAGATTGAGAGGTTCAAGTCATTTAATTTTGAGAATTCTAGAAGAATGATTAGGATGATGAGGATTAATAAATTTTAAAAAACTATGATATGGCAAACCAAATATGTATAAGTGAGCACATGATTTAAATTTTGAATATTGAAGGTTGAATCACCGATTTAAACTTTAAGGATAAATATAGAAATCTAGACTTGAACAATTAATGAATTAGATTTCAAATTTTATAATTTGAGGCCTTAAATTAAAAGTTAAGGGTTGATTGTGGGATTACCTATTTGAAATATTGAGGATGCAAATTGAAATTAAATTTGAAGAGTACTGAATTCACAAGTTGAAAATAGAAATAATAGGTGGTTATAATTATTTTCTAGAGGAGATTATGATAATTGGAGATTGCGATATAAATTTTTAATGTGGGATGTCATATAGATTTGAATTAGATTGGATGTAAATTATTTAGTTTGAAAATCAAGAGATAGTGCGATGTGTTGAAGTTCGATCTAAATAATTGTCACGCTCCAGTCCCAAAATATCGAAGGACTGGACACATGGCAATGGCCAGCAGCACGCACCGATGGTCAACCCAATTTAATGGAACCATCAGGGCGCACTTAAGCTGTAAAAAAGGTCTACTACAACAAGTCACACTAATCTCATCCATAAAAGATAAATAAATAAACTGCATAATGAAATGGAAATAAGTAGCAACAAATCTCAACAAGTCGGTCGAAGAAACAATCCGACATATGTCTGAATACTCTGGCTCAGTAGGCCAGGAACAAAAGAGATAAACATAAAGTAAATACTGAGTACGGGATCAGGTACTCAGGAGAAGTCTTCGGCAGTCACCTCGTCTTCAGGGTTCAGTTCTGCTCCAGTATCAAGTCTAGTAATAGCTTTAGCTCCTGTCCCGTATATCTCGGGGTACTGCTCCTCAGCTAAACCTGGGGACATAATCCATTCCAGGTCCTCAGGGGACATAGCAAGGTACAAAAAATACAAGCCAAATAAATAAGCAGTGCAGCAATAAGTAAATAATGGGGTAAACTATGTAACTAGCTAAGTGATATGCAATATGAGAGCATCACTAGAACTCAGGCTGAGACCGCTACAAGCTCTGTGTCGGGGAGCCGGTAGCAGTAATAACAGGTAAAGGGTCTAGCTCTGCTGGAGAGTCTACAACCTCACAATAGTAGTGGATATATATATAAAATAGCCTGTAGCCTGTGTGTCTCTCCCCACCCAATGTAATCACGCATATCATGACCATAACGTCTCATGTCCATATCAGCAGGATTATAGCTAATGCAACAAGTCATATTGTCTATAAATAAAATATCTCAGTCAAGTCCTGTATCCTATACAGAATCACCACGAATATCTCGGGAAGATCCTGTCTCATGAATAGTGTCAAGTGTCCTGGGTTATGATGTACTTGATAAGACAAGTACGAGAAAGTAAAAGGGTCCGAAATGTCCATCTCTAGGTGGCGTACCCAACACCGCGTACGGGGTTGGCACCCGACTGATAATCGGACGCTAAGTACGTCACACGGTCCTAGGTTAAGCATGTACAACAGTTATAAATAAAACAAGGAAATATGCAACAAGACTGTAAAGTTGGCAAGGTATACTTGCCCTCTGATGTATAACTAAGCCAAGGAATATTTAGCAAAGACTGCAAGTTTTGGCGAGGTACACTTGCCTGAGGTTTGGATTCCACTACGGTTCTGTTCTCGAGAAATTTCCAGAGATATCTCCGAAAGCTGAAATAAACATTACCATCATGCTCAGAAGGTGTCAATTAGCTAGAAATGCCTGTCCTTGAGTCCGATTTGGAGTCAAGGGCAAAAACGACAATTTCGGGTCAAAACGGGGTCCACCGGTGGGCCCGCTTTGCACCGAAAACGTGTCAGGGTCAACTGTCTTCAAATTCACCAAACTTAGTGTCAACAGGTCAGGAACACTGATACGAACCCAACGGAACTTCCAGAATTGAATTCCGATGAGCCGATCACAAAATCGCCCGTCGAGTGGGGCCTGTGGGGCCCGCGACACGCGATTTCGTCAACGTTCTCAGAATCGAACCAAACTTGACCCACAGGACCAGCGTATCGTAACGAGTCCGATGGCGTAAGTTTTGTTTCGATCCGACGTGTGTGCACGAAGTTAGGATGAATTGCAGAAAAGTTGGATACGGGGCGATGTCCGCGGATACGCGTTGATTCCGGTGTGCACGCACACCCGAATCAGCTTCTGTAAAATTCCACACGTCCGTATCGACGACGCGCACGAATTTGTGAAGACTGCACGCGACCAAGTCGTCCCGTTTGGTGGGGCGTACTCAGTTCCGGGGTAAAACAGGGTCTGGTTTTTCCTGTTTTTGGATCGCGGTGTGCGATCACCACAGGACGCGATGCCCCGAGCGGTTTATCCGGACACCGAGAGGGTCATACAGGCTACGCGTTGCAATTTACGGAATTAAAATCGGAGATACGGGGTGCGAGATACGAGTACCTGAACTGGCCCTTCAAAACTGGGATTTTCGTGTCCGACTCGTGTCCTGGACACTGTGTCCACTGCTAGGGCTAGGGTTTGGGGTCTGTCGGAGTTGTGGCCGGCCGGTGGTGGGTTGGGCGGCGCTGGCGACGGAGGGAGCAGGGGACGGCGTCGTCGGGGACTCAGGATGCGGGCGGCGCCGGCAGAAGGTCGCCGGAGGCGGCTCGGGCAGCGGTGGAGGAATGAGGAGGAGAAAGGGGAGGCTGGTTGTGGGCTCAGGGTGGCTCACGGCGGGAGGAGGTCGGCGCAGGAGGCGGTGGTCCGGCGGAGGGCAGCGGCTAGGGGAGGGGACCGGGGCCGGAGCTAGGGCACGTTGCGACGGAGGGTTAGGGATAAGGGGAAGTGAGGCGGAGGAGAAGAAGAGGGGGGATTTTATAGGGGGTGCCGGGGCAGACGTGGCCGGGTCATGTAAAACCCATAAGTTATATTAAAAACCCTTTTCTTTTTAAACCCAAAGCCCAATATCCAAACCCATACCCACTAGACTAAGTCAGAACCAACCCCCGTAATTCCTCTCCCACTCCCGGATCTGGAAACTACCTCCCCCTCACGTACTTATTCCCACTCCCAGAGAACTTTTTCTCAGAACCTCACATTTTCTTTCTCTTCTTCTTCTTCCTCCCTCCTCCTTCTCACCCCGACCGGCCATCCCCGCGCGAGCACCCCCTTCGGCCAGCAGCCGGCTGGGCATCCCGCACGGTTCCGGCGACCCCCGAGCCGGCGCCAGCCCGCGGCCCCGGCGCCCCTCTGCGGCCGCCCCGCTCCAGCACCACACACCCCTGCGCGGCCTCCCCGGCCGGCCAGCGCCCCGCACGCCTCCCCGCGCGGCTTCTCCGCGTGTCCCGGCACTCCCCCGCGTCCGTCCCCGATCCCGTCTGTGCCCGATCCCGAGTCCGAGGCCTCCCCTCGGTGCTCCTCCATCAACTTCCCGGTAGGTGCCACTATCAGAACGTACTGTTCCTTCCAAAACCATTCTCCTGTCCGACCGGGACTGACAGAATAAAGCTCTGTCAATCCCGAGATAGCTTAGAAATTGATAGGTTTAAAGTTAATTAAGTAGATTAATGTTAGTTTAGTTATTGGTTTGTTAATTAATTAACGATTTGATATAACGATCTTCAATACATATATTAGTTATATATATAATAAAAATCCTATTAAATATTACGTAGATTAGTAATTATTTTGTATATATTTCTAAAATGATTTTTAGTATTCAAAATATAATATGTTAGTATTTAAAATAAGTTTTCCAAAATATTATTCTCTTACAAATTGATTTGTAATATTACCAAAATAAAATTAAGTAATATTTTTCCCCTTAAGCCTAGTTTATTAGAAATAAATTGATTGCTAAAACAAATGATATTATTTTATTATAATCGTTATAAAATAACTAAGTACTTTCCTATTTTATCTTATTAGAAACAAAATGATTTTTTTAAAATATTAGTATAATATTTTAAATAAGTATATCTAAAACGTATTCATTAATTTTCACGTATTCGCATCTTTATTTATTTTTACCAAAGATTAGTGTTTAAACGAAACAAATATAAATAAATGCTATTTCTTTTAATAAAATAGAAAACCGTTTATTTACCTTATTAAAAACAGAAATACGATATTTTACCTTAAAATAAAATATAATATTTCTACGATAAAATAATAAATAAGTTTTATTATTAAAATTGTTTTTGTTTTACTAAATTGCTATTACAAATTATTATTAAAAAAAAATCGATCGTTGGATTAAATCATTAACTTAGTTAACTAATCAAGTCAGATTAAAACTCTTTGATTTAATTCTAAAATCAGATTATTAATAAATGTAGGTTCCTGTAACTAAGGTTGAGACCGTCGCGACATCTTACTCGCGTCACCAACCAAATCCAGGCAAGTTTTATATAATTCAAACCTGTATTTTAGTTGTAATTAAATATGTTGCATGTCATATAGATATATTGTGACGACACTTGATTCACGGAACCGACTGATTGACTGATTGATTGACTTATTGACTCATGGACTCATTGACTCATTGATTATTGCCTTGGGAACTGGGGAGTAAAGTTAGCACCCGTGGTCAAAGCCCCCTTATTGCCTCATTGTGGATAGCTGAAGTCCAACCTCACTGGACTGACGTCGGACCGTGTTCACTAGAACACATATTGCCTCCAACCCCAACCGGCCACGGGACGCTACCTTTCTCAAAACACTTTTAGTGATTGTAGTTTGTCATCAATTGCTTCATCGACATTTACTGTTCTTGTCTCATATTTGTTTCATACAAAATATAAATATTGTTCAAAACTATTTTATTGCATCATTTTAATTATCATTAAAATGTTGGAATTGGATATATGTTCTTGCTCCCTCCTGACTGGAGATTAACATTTTAGGTGATTACGGTGACGACGAGGCGTATGACACATTTTATGGTCCGGACCAGAGTACTGAAGGTCTAGCTGAACCTAGCCAGGAGGCCGATGTCTAGTTGTTTCCCTTTAAATTCCAAGTTGTAATAATCAGGGTTGAAGTATTAACCCTGGACCATGTTTTGCTTGATAATTGCTTGTAAAAGAATTTCTCTTTCGGACTTAGCAATAAAATTGAATTTCCTTCATGCATTCTAGATGTCTGTGTGTTACTACGGATTGATACAGCTTACTGCCGCCGTCTCACAACGGTGCAGGCTGGGCATGATCCGACTGGACCCAGATTATTGGGATCGGGTCGTGACATGTTTTCAGTGGTGGCCCATGCAGGTCTAGTTTACAACCTTTGGTCTAGTCAACTTAGGCTAGCCAAACAAACCGACTTGCCTTTGACTTTATGTTTAGTATGACTTTAGGAAAACAGACTCTAGAAACAATTAGAACACTTAGAATTCTTGAGAAAATTTCAATCTGTCACATCATAAGACCAAAATTCTTCTATTTATACATATATACAATTATTTTTGCTTGCTTATAGAACATAGGTTACCTTGCTTATGCTTGCTTCCTAAACCTTCCAGAAGATGGCACGAGGAAAGATAACCCGTTCGGGCCCAGCCGAAGAAGAGGCTTCGTCTTCTGAGCACACCCCAACTCAAGCTCAGTCCGACCCCTCTCCGTTGCAGCTCACAGATCGCCCCCATGCTGCAAGAGCTCCCCGCGCTGCCTACACTTCAGTAGTGCATGCAGCCCCACCCATTCCTCCCAGGACCACATCAATTCCAGCCGATGTGACTCCTCCTGTTGCACCACCTGTGCCAGTGGACCCCGCTGAACTCGTAGGCCTGCTACGAGGAGTTCTTGAAGCCCAGAGGGTCCAAGCTGAAGCAAATCGCGAGCAGACCGCGATTATGAAAGAGGGCATGGAGAACGCACATAATGTAGCCATGGCAGCGCTAGGAACATCCCAGTCAGAACAGAAGCCTGCCAAGGTAAAGGTTGGAACTGTGGAAAATTTTAAGAAGTTGGACCCGCGTCCCTTCAAGGGGACCAAAGGCATCATCTACGCAGACGAGTGGCTAGATGATATGGAGCGACTCCTCAGCGTCGCTCGACTCCCAGACGACCTCATGGTTGAGGCCGTAGCACTCCAGCTGAGAGATTTGGCTAACATTTGGTACCGCAACGAGCCAAGATTTCAAGCTGGAGGGATTTCCTGGCGGCTATTCAAGAAGCAGTTCAAGCGGAAGTTCTTTCCAGAGGCTGCCCTCGAAGCTATGGGAGGACAGTTTTAAGATCTGAAGCAAGGAGACCGCACAATTGAAGAATATGCGGCTGAGTTCAACAGGCTTGGCAGGTTTACAAGTCACCTGGTGGACAACCCTGTGGAACGTGCTAAGAAGTTCTGGCACGGACTACGTGAAGAGATCCGCACCTTAGTAGCTGCTAACGGTGCGAAGACTTATGACAAGATGTTGAAGGTGGCCCAAGATGTAGAGGCCAGTTCACCTGCCCGACCCAAGAGGGAGCATCCAGGGTCAAGCAACAACTATCAGGGCAACAACAAGAGGCACAGCAACAACAACAATAGGCCCTCCTATCCCCAGCAGTCCCAGCAACAACAGCCAGCAGCGGCCAACAAAGCGCCTCAGTACAACCAACAAAAGGCGGTCAACTGCGCCTACTGCAAAAGGCCAGGTCATACCGCAGAGATCTGCAGGAAGAAATTGGGACACTGCCTTGCTTGTGGATCTGCCACCCATCAAGTGAAGGACTACCCCACAGCATTCAACAAAACTGGAGCTGGACAGCAGAGAGGTCCACTGCCTACCCAGCAGCAGCGCTACAACCAGCACAGAGCCGGGCAAGCTTTTGCCTTGGCTGTGGAAGAGCCAGAAGCTGAACCCGAGACAGAAGGAGATGTCATCGCAGGTTCTATTCTACTTCATTCGCACCCTGCCTTAGCATTATTTGATTCTGGAGCATCACACAGTTTTATATCTGCAAACTTCATTTCTGCACACCATCTAGTTACTGGCATAAGTAAGATGATTTGTAGAGTTATGACTGGCGGAGGACCAATACCCATTAGTGAGACTTGTAGCTGCCCAGTCACTATCTCAGAACATGAGTTTCAGACTCAGTTCCTAATAATGCCTCTGCCAAACTATGACGTAGTCTTGGGCATGGATTGGCTTAGTCAGCATCATGCTCTGATAGACTGTCGAGAAGGCTGCGTAACTCTAGACCCACCTGGAGGACCTAAACTCGAAGTGATTCGAGCACCTGAAGGCGTGGAGTGTGTGTCCTACACATCCATCACTGAAGAAACCGGACCCCCTCATCCTCTCATAGCAGAATTTATAGACGTCTTCCCAGACAATCTTCCAGGGCTACCCCCTGATCGAGATGTGGAATTCTCGATCGATCTTGTACCAGGCGCAGCACCAATCTCCTAACGCTGCTACCGAGTGAATCCCAAGGAGTCCAAGGAGATGAAAGACCAGATTGACGAGCTTCAGGCGCAAGGATTCATCAGGACCGGTGCCTCATCCTGGGGTGCACCAGTCTTGTTTGTACCCAAGAAGGATGGGACAGTCAGAATGTGCATAGACTACCGGGCATTGAACAACATCACTATCAAGAACAAGTACCCGCTGCCCCGGATCGACGACCTCTTCGACCAGCTGAGTGGAGCTAAGATTTTCTCGAAGATAGACCTCAGATCGGGTTACCATCAAATCAAGGTGAGGAAGGAAGACATTCCAAAGACGGCATTCAACACCAAGTATGGACAATTTGAATTCTTGGTCATGCCCTTTGGTCTTACAAATGCCCCAGCAGTGTTCATGAATCTCATGAACAAGGTCTTCCACAAATACCTGGACCAGTTTGTCGTTGTCTTCATTGACGACATTCTGATCTATTCGAAGACCAAGGAAGAACACGAGCAGCATTTAAGGATAGTTTTGGAAACCCTCAGAAAGGAGAAGCTATATGGAAAACTGTCCAAGTGTGAATTCTTCTTAGACAAGGTGGACTTTCTCGGCCACGTTGTCACAGGAGAAGGCATATCAGTGGACCCCAAGAAGATAGCTGCCGTGGAGACATGGAATACCCCCAGTTCAGTTGCAGAGATCAGAAGCTTCTTGGGCTTAGTTGGATATTACAGAAAATTCGTGAAGGACTTTGCAAGGATTGCTGAGCCCATGACCAAGCTAACCAGGAAGAATGAAGAGTTCGTCTGGACCGAAGCGTGCCAGGCGTCATTTGAAGAGCTGAAGAGAAGGCTAACAACAGCACCGATCTTGTCGCTACCCTCAGGATCAGGAGGATTCTCAATTTATAGCGACGCATCCGGCAAAGGATTAGGATGTGTGCTCCAGCAACATGGAAAGGTAATTGCTTATGCTTCCCGGCAATTACGGACTCATGAGAAGAACTACCCGACGCATGACCTGGAGCTAGCAGCAGTCATCTTCGCCTTGAAGCTGTGGAAGCACTACCTGTACGGCGAAAGAGTAGAGATATACACGGACCACAAAAGTCTCAAGTATGTCTTTACACAGAAGGAGCTCAACATGCGTCAGAGACGATGGTTGGAGCTCATGAAGGACTTTGATATCAGCCTGCAGT
Source organism: Iris macrosiphon (assembly GCA_036927795.1). Classification (NCBI taxonomy): domain Eukaryota; kingdom Viridiplantae; phylum Streptophyta; class Magnoliopsida; order Asparagales; family Iridaceae; genus Iris; species Iris macrosiphon. The sequence goes on along the minus strand of JAYESA010000015.1, from coordinate 115,253,896 downwards.
ACCATCCCGGAAAGGCTAATGTGGTCGCCGACGCACTTAGTCGATATCCGATGGCGATGTTCTTGACGACAGACCGGTACCTACTGGAGGACATGGAGAAGCTGGGACTAGAACTCGTATTGCCTGCAGAAGAAATGAAGAAGCTTGGACGGGAAGCAATAGTACCCGGCGCCGACTTCCCCATGATGCATTTGCAAGTGCAGTCTAGCTTGATGGACAAAATCAAGGAGACTCAATTCGAGGACGGAGCATTGTGCAAGCTCAGGGACCAGGTGTTAGCTGGCACACTGGAGGGATTCTCTATTTCAGACGACGGAACACTGAGGAATGGCACTAGACTTTGTGTACCTGCTGGTGATTTGAGGGAACAGCTGATACAGGAAGCTCATCACTCACAGTATTCCATCCACCCTGGAGCAAATAAGATGTACCGAGATATACGGGAGCACGTATAGTGGTATGGAATGAAGAAGGATGTCTCAAAATTCGTTGCCAGATGCTTGATCTGCCAGCAGGTGAAAGCAGATAGACAAAGACCAGCAGGACTTCTTCAGCCGCTGCCCATTCCAGAATGGAAATGGGAGCACATCACTATGGATTTTGTGTCAGGATTGCCTCGATCCCAAGGAGGAAAGGACGCTATTTGGGTGATCGTAGACAGATTGACTAAGTCTGCCCACTTTATTCCCTTCAAGGTTGGTTTATCCACCGAGAAGTTAGCTGCCCTATACATGAGGCAAATCGTCCGGATACATGGAGTTCCTGTGAGCATTGTATCAGACCGAGACAGCCGCTTTACTTCTCACTTCTGGAAGAGCTTGCAAGAGAGTCTGGGGACCCAACTGAAGTTCAGCACTGCATATCACCCACAGACCGACGGACAGTCAGAGAGAACCATCCAGACGTTAGAGGATATGCTGAGATCTTGCGTCCTGGATTTTGGAGGGTCATGGGAGGACCACCTACACTTGGTAGAGTTTGCTTACAACAACAGCTACCAGGCCAGCATCGGCATGACTCCTTTTGAGGCTCTGTATGGACGTCGTTGCCGCACTCCCTTGGCTTAGGACGACGTAGGAGAACGAGTCATGCTGGGACCTGAGATGATTACAGATGCGGCTGAAAAAGTCAAGGTGATCAGAGACAGACTTCGGGTGGCTCAAGATCGTCAGAAGCATTGGGCGGACAGCCGTCGCCGACTTGTGGAGTTCGAAGCAGGTGATAGTGTCTTCGTCAAGATCTCTCCCACCAGAGGAACTATCCATTTTGGCAGAGCTGGGAAACTGAGTCCCAGGTATATCGGCCCATTCGAGATATTGAGCAGAGTTGGAGAGGTGGCATACAGAGTGGCGTTACCACCTAATCTTGAAGGCGTGCACAACGTCTTCCATGTATCACAGCTGAGGCGTTACATTTCGACCCGAGCCACATCCTGGATCATTCAGAGTTAGAGATTGGACCAAGTCTTACAGTACCAGAGCAGCCAGTAAGGATCGTAGACCGCATGGAGAAGCAGTTGCGGAACATCGTGATTCCACTGGTCAAGGTTCAGTGGCTTCACCACTCCCCAGGCGAATCCACCTGGGAACGAGAGGCTGAGATGAGGCAGAAGTACCCTCATCTGTTTTAAGGTATGTTTACCCTTGTTTTCCCTTCAATTGTAGTTAATTTCGAGGACGAAATTCTTTAAGGAGGGAAGGTTGTAAAACCCATAAGTTATATTAAAAACCCTTTTCTTTTTAAACCCAAAGCCCAATATCCAAACCCATACCCACTAGACTAAGTCAGAACCAACCCCCGTAATTCCTCTCCCACTCCCGGATCTGGAAACTACCTCCCCCTCACGTACTTATTCCCACTCCCAGAGAACTTTTTCTCAGAACCTCACATTTTCTTCCTCTTCTTCTTCTTCCTCCCTCCTCCTTCTCACCCCGACCGGCCATCCCCGCGCGAGCACCCCCTTCGGCCAGCAGCCGGCTGCGCATCCCGCGCGGTTCCGGCGACCCCCGAGCAGGTGCCAGCCCGCGGCCCCGGCGCCCCTCTGCGGCCGCCCCGCTCCAGCACCACACACCCCTGCGCGGCCTCCCCGGCCGGCCAGCGCCCCGCACGCCTCCCCGCGCGGCTTCTCCGCGTGTCCCGGCACTCCCCCGCGTCCGTCCCCGATCCCGTCTGTGCCTGATCCCGAGTCCGAGGCCTCCCCTCAGTGCTCCTCCATCAACTTCCCGGTAGGTGCCACTATCAGAACGTACTGTTCCTTCCAAAACCATTCTCCTGTCCGACCGGGACTGACAGAATAAAGCTCTGTCAATCCCGGGATAGCTTAGAAATTGATAGGTTTAAAGTTAATTAAGTAGATTAATGTTAGTTTAGTTATTGGTTTGTTAATTAATTAACGATTTGATATAACGATCTTCAATACATATATTAGTTATATATATAATAAAAATCTTATTAAATATTACGTAGATTAGTAATTATTTTGTATATATTTCTAAAATGATTTTTAGTATTCAAAATATAATATGTTAGTATTTAAAATAAGTTTTCCAAAATATTATTCTCTTACAAATTGATTTGTAATATTACCAAAATAAAATTAAGTAATATTTTTCCCCTTAAGCCTAGTTTATTAGAAATAAATTGATTGCTAAAACAAATGATATTATTTTATTATAATCGTTATAAAATAACTAAGTACTTTCCTATTTTATCTTATTAGAAACAAAATGATTTTTTTAAAATATTAGTATAATATTTTAAATAAGTATATCTAAAACGTATTCATTAATTTTCACGTATTCGCATCTTTATTTATTTTTACCAAAGATTAGTGTTTAAACGAAACAAATATAAATAAATGCTATTTCTTTTAATAAAATAGAAAACCGTTTATTTACCTTATTAAAAACAGAAATACGATATTTTACCTTAAAATAAAATATAATATTTCTACGATAAAATAATAAATAAGTTTTATTATTAAAATTGTTTTTGTTTTACTAAATTGCTATTACAAATTATTATTAAAAAAAAAAATCGATCGTTGGATTAAATCATTAACTTAGTTAACTAATCAAGTCAGATTAAAACTCTTTGATTTAATTCTAAAATCAGATTATTAATAAATGTAGGTTCCTGTAACTAAGGTTGAGACCGTCGCGACATCTTACTCGCGTCACCAACCAAATCCAGGCAAGTTTCATATAATTCAAACCTGTATTTTAGTTGTAATTAAATATGTTGCATGTCATATAGATATATTGTGACGACACTTGATTCACGGAACCGACTGATTGACTGATTGATTGACTTATTGACTCATGGACTCATTGACTCATTGATTATTGCCTTGGGAACTGGGGAGTAAAGTTAGCACCCGTGGTCAAAGCCCCCTTATTGCCTCATTGTGGATAGCTGAAGTCCAACCTCACTGGACTGACGTCGGACCGTGTTCACTAGAACACATATTGCCTCCAACCCCAACCGGCCACGGGACGCTACCTTTCTCAAAACACTTTTAGTGATTGTAGTTTGTCATCAATTGCTTCATCGACATTTACTGTTCTTGTCTCATATTTGTTTCATACAAAATATAAATATTGTTCAAAACTATTTTATTGCATCATTTTAATTATCATTAAAATGCTGGAATTGGATATATGTTCTTGCTCCCTCCTGACTGGAGATTAACATTTTAGGTGATTACGGTGACGATGAGGCGTATGACACATTTTATGGTCCGGACCAGAGTACTGAAGGTCTAGCTGAACCTAGCCAGGAGGCCGATGTCTAGTTGTTTCCCTTTAAATTCCAAGTTGTAATAATCAGGGTTGAAGTATTAACCCTGGACCATGTTTTGCTCGATAATTGCTTGTAAAAGAATTTCTCTTTCGGACTTAGCAATAAAATTGAATTTCCTTCATGTATTCTAGATGTCTGTGTGTTACTACGGATTGATACAGCTTACTGCCGCCGTCTCACAACGGTGCAGGCTGGGCATGATCCGACTGGACCCAGATTATTGGGATCGGGTCGTGACAGGTTAGGCGGGCCGAGGGGAGGTCGTGGAGACGTGGGGGTGAGGCCGGGCGGTTCTCCGGCGACGTGGCCGGAGAACACGGCGTAAACCGCGGGGTTCGTGGGTTGGGGGAGATGGGTAAAGCCGGGTCGGGTCGGGCGGCGGGCTCCGGGTGGGCGGACCCGCCCGACCCGCTAGGGTGGCTGGGCTACTGGGCTCGGCCCACTGGGCCGGGCCGGGCCTAAACAATACTAATAATAATAATAATAATAATAATAATAATAATAACAAATAATTAAATAATAAAAACCATTAATTAATTAATAATTAGCTTAAATAGTTTTTAGGCATTTAAAAATAGGTCTAAGGCCCAATAAAATCCAGAAAAATTACCCTAAGTCCGATTTTCTATTTTACACCATAAAATTATATTTTTATTACATTTTAATATTAGTTATTAGCAATTTAAAAATTACATAATCACCACAGCACCTCTGTTAATTCCTGAAAAATTGCAGAAAATTCCCAAAAATTGATTTTTAAATAACTGAAAATTTTAGGGTGTTTACAATCTACCCCCCTTAAGAGGACTGCGTCCTCGCAATCGAAGGGTAAACTACAAAGGCACGAATTACAGAAATAAAGAATGTTTAGGTTTTACCTGCATCAGCAAATAAGTGTGGATAACGCTGGCGCATGATATCCTCTCGTTCCCAAGTCGATTCACCAGGAGAGTGCTGTTTCCAAGCTACCCGAACCAGTCTGATTGTCTGCCCTCACAGTGTCTTCTCACTAGTGTCGAGTATACCCACTGGCTGCTCCTCGTATCTCAGGCTAGGTCCCACCGAAATCTCAGAATGATCAACTATATGACTTGGGTCGGTCACGTATCGCCTCAGCTGTGAGACGTGGAATACATCATGCACTCCCTCTAAGGATGGAGGTAATACAAGACGATAAGCCACCTCACCAATGCGCTCCAAGATATCAAATGGCCCAATATACCTTGGGCTTAACTTGCCTCTGCTGCCAAATCTGATAGTACCTTTAGTGGACGAGATCCTCAAAAATACATGCTCTCCTTCCTTGAACTCCAGGGGACGTCTGTGCGCATCGGCCCAATGCTTCTGTCTATCCTGGGCTGCACGGAGATGATTCTGAATCTGCTTTACTTTCTCCACTGTCTCCGTTACCAACTCTGGACCCAGTAATTGACGTTCGCCAACGTCATTCCAGCATATAGGCGATCTGCACTTTCTTCCGTACAATGCCTCGAAAGGTGCCATCTGAATGCTTGCCTGATAGCTGTTGTTGTAGGAGAACTCCACTAAGTGCAGATGATCTTCCCAAGATCCTCCGAAGTTCAGTATACATGATCGCAGCATATCTTCCAAGATCTGAATTGTACGTTCTGATTGACCATCTGTCTGAGGATGATAGACAGTACTGAATTTGAGCCTGGTGCCGAGACTCTCTTGCATGCTTCGCCAGAAGTGAGATGTAAATCTTGAGTCTCGATCTGATACAATACTAACCGGCACTCCATGTAATTTTACGATCTGTCGCATATACATGTCGGCTAGTACTTCCGTGGATTGTCCGACTCTGAATGGCAAGAAGTGAGCCGACTTAGTGAGCCGATCCACGATGACCCATACCGCATCCTTTCCACTAGGGCTTCTTGGAAATCCAGTGACGAAGTCCATGGTAATATGCTCCCACTTCCATTCAGGTATGGGAAGTGGCTGCAATATACCTGCAGTCCTTTGGTGCTCGGCCTTCACCTGCTGGAAGACTAAACATTTTGCCACAAATTGGGCAATCTCCTTTTTCATTCCATGCCACCAATAATACTGTCTTAAGTCCCGATACATCTTGGTTTCTACTGGATGAACAGAGTATATGGAGCTATGTGCTTCTGTCATCAACTCCTGCCTTAATTCTCCATTTGGAACATATAGGTGATTTTCGCACCTTAATGTCCCGTCCTCGTGGATACGAAGTCCCGTCTGCATGCCTGCTTCTGTTCTCTCTTTCAGCCTTCGGAATCTAGCATCAGTAGGCAAAGCTTCTTTGATCCTCTCCACAAGCGATGACTTAACTTTGAGGTTAGCTAGCAAGCCATTTTGTCCAGGTAAAACAACCTTTATCTGGAGATCTTGTAAGTCTTGCAATAGCTGAGGCTGCTCCGTTAAGAAATAAGCCGAGGGTTTTCTGCTGAGGGCATCAGCTACAACATTTGCTTTCCCCGGGTGGTACTGCAGATCTATGTCAAAGTCCACCATCAACTCAAGCCAACGCCTTTGCCTCATGTTGAGCTCCTTCTGAGTATATACATATTTCAAGCTCTTATAATCAGTGAATATTTCGACCTTCTCTCCATACAGATAGTGCCTCCATATCTTCAATGCAAAAATCACTGCAGCTATCTCCAGGTCGTGTGTTGGATAGTTCTTCTCGTGGACCTTCCGCTGCCTCGATGCATAAGCGATAACCTTGCCATGTTGCATCAAGACGCAACCTAGTCCACTACCGGACGCATCACTATAAACAACAAAACCTCCTGACCCTGAGGAAAGAGTCAAGACTGGTGCTGTTGTTAGACGCCTCTTCAATTCTTCAAAGGCATTCTGGCATTCTTCTGTCCATATAAACTCCTGATCCTTCCGTGTCAGCTTTGTCATCGGCTCTGCGATCCTTGAAAAATTTTCTACGAACCGCCGGTAATACCCAGCAAGTCCAAAAAAACTTCTCACTTCTGCAACAGAGGTAGGTGTAGGCCAAGTTTCTATTGCAGTGACCTTCTCTGGGTCCACAGACAGTCCTTCACCCGAGATAATATGTCCTAAGAATGGCACATTGTCCATACAGAACTCACATTTGCTGAGTTTGGCATATAGCTTCTCCCTTCTCAATATTTCTAGCACAATTCTGAGGTGTTCCTCGTGCTCTTCGTGGTTCTTGGAGTAGACCAGGATATCATCAATGAATACCACCACGAACTTATCCAAGTACCGATGGAAGACTCCGTTCATCAAACTCATAAATACAGCAGGTGCATTGGTTAAACCAAACGGCATTACTAGGAACTCATAATGTCCATACTTAGTCCTGAAGGCCGTCTTTGGGATATCTTCCTTCTTCATCCTAATCTGGTGATAACCGGATCTAAGGTCAATCTTTGAGAATACCCTAGCATCACTCAATTGGTCAAACAAGTCATCAATGCGTGGTAAGGGGTACCGGTTCTTAATAGTTACAGCATTAAGGGCTCTGTAATCAATGCACAAGCGCACAGTTTCGTCCTTCTTGGGTACAAAAAGTATATGTGCTCCCCAAGGTGAAACACTGGGCCGGATAAATCCTTTCTCCAGAAGATCGTCAACTTGTGCTTTCAACTCCACTAACTCCTTAGGTGCTAGCCGATATACCGATGAAGTGATAGGTTCGGCTCCTGGAGTTAGGTCTATTGTGAATTCTATCTCCCGATCAGGTGGTAAACCTGGAAGGTCGTCGGGAAATACATCCACAAATTCTGATATGACTCTTGGGTAACCTGAATCCTCTTCTACAGTTAATACCCTAAGAGTTGGCTGGACCCCTTGCTCTACAGCTCCTCGAAGAAATTCAAACTCAGGAAGGCTAGGGGGTCTAAATATCACTTTTCTAAGCCGACAATCCAGTGTCGCATGGTACTGACTTAACCAGTCCATACCAAGTACAACATCGTAATCAGGCATAGAAAAGATCAGGAATTGGGCTCGCATCTCTCGGCCACAAACTACTACCGAACATGATCTATAGATATCACTAACCGGGATAATCCCACCTCCCGTTAGAATTCTCTTCATCTTCGAGAGAGGTGCGGTAGCTACTCTATGTGTGGCTATGAAGCTAGCAGCAATAAATGAATGCGAGGCTCCAGAATCAAATAAAGCTACAGCAGGAATTGAAGCTACTAATATGGTACCTGCTATCACTTCGCCTGCAGTAGCTTCCTCTGTGACTGCTAGTGCATAGGCCTGACCTCGTCCCTGAGCGGGACCCCTTTGCTGACGAGCCTGCTGGAACAAAGCTGCCTGAGGTGGTAGTGGTGGCCTGGCTCCTCCAGGTCCTGTCTGTGTTGCTCCCCAGCTGGAAGAGCTGGCCTAGGTGCAGGTGGAGCTGGTCGATTCGGAACTCCCTCTCGACGTTCCGAGCAGTCCTTTGAGAAGTGTTGTCCGGATCCGCAAACCAGACAGAGTCCCAGCTTGCGTCTACATTCTTTTTCAATATGACCTACTTTGCCGCAGTAATGACAAGTAGGTAGGTTCTTTGATGCTGCTTTCTGAGGCAGGTTCTTCTGGGGCCGTTTGGCAGAATCCCCAGGTGAAGACTTGGACGGTGCTGAGGAGAATGGACGTTTCAGGCTTGACTCCCTCCGAGTAACGCGCTCCATACGACATGCTGCAGCAAGGACGTCGGTGTATGATGTGGGCGCGACAGATCCGATTAACTTCTGGAGCTCGAACCTGAGTCCATCAAAGAACTTCTCCGCCTCCTCTTCTTCGGTAGAAATTAGAGAAGGGGCGAAGCGGATCAGGCGAATGAATTCGGCGTTGTATTCCTCCACCGATATATTTTCCTGGATCAGGCGGTTGAATTTGTCTTAGAGTTCTGACCGAGCAACAGCAGGGATGTACATTTTCTGGAAGAGTCTGGAGAACTCCTCCCAGGTAACTTGATCATGTTCGAGCCTCCTTTCTTCGGATAGCCACCAATGATGCACGTTGTCCATCAGTTGCATCCTGACGGCAGTCATCCATTTGTCCCTTGGTAGTTCAGCGGCCTCCAACTGATGCTACGTGTTCGTAAGCCATTCATGAACTTCAGTTGGTCCTTCCTTGCCCGAGAAGGTACGGGGTTTGAGTTGGCAAAAATCTGTGATAGATCCCGTCGCTGGTCACCTATTTGGTGGATTTGCATATTCCAATGTTGCGACTATGCTGTTCCTTAGGTTCTCGGCCTCATGACGTTGGGCCTCCTGTTGGATCTGTTGTTGTGCTTGCATCATGGCGTAGAACATCTGGAACATTTACTGTCCGTCCATTGCCTGCCCTGGGGAAAAGACAGGCATCGTAGGAGGGAACTGGGGAGGAGGCGGGATATCATTACGCCTGAACCTGGAACTGGACTGGCCAGATTGATTGCTCTGAGAGGATTGTCCTCTGGTATCTGGCGTCGTTCCAGCTTCGCAGGTAACCACAGCTTCAGGCGGTGTACCCAAGGGGTTCTTGTCACCGCTTCTGGGATCCATTACTCTGCATCAAAAAGAAATAATGAGAACGCACAGAGGTATCAAAACAGGATACAATTCAAGCAATTAAATTGAATTCGACATAGAGTCCAAAAATGATTCAATCAATGGATGAGATCCTATAACTTATCCTATCTTATTGCAGGCCTATTCGGTCCCTAAGTTGAAACCGAACAATTTAGTTTAAGACCTGCATGGGCCACCACAAAAACTATGTCATGCCCCAGTCCTAAAATATCGAGGGACTGGACACGTGGCAATGGCCAGCAGCACGCACCGATGGTCAACCCAATTTAATGGAACCATCAGGGCGCACTTAAGCTGTAAAAAAGGTCTACTACAACAAGTCACACTAATCTCATCCATAAAAGATAAATAAATAAACTGTATAATGAAATAGAAATAAGTAGCAACAAATCTCAACAAGTCGGTCGAAGAAATAATCCGACATATGTCTGAATACTCTGGCTCAGTAGGCCAGGAACAAAAGAGATAAACATAAAGTAAATACTGAGTACGGGATCAGGTACTCAGGAGAAGTCTTCGGCAGTCACCTCGTCTTCAGGGTTCAGTTCTGCTCCAGTATCAGCTTCAGCTCATGTCCCGTATATCTCGGGGTACTGCTCCTCAGCTAAACCTGGGGACATAATCCATTCCAGGTCCTCAGGGGACATAGCAAGGTACAGAAAATATAAGCCAAATAAATAAGCAGTGCTGCAATAAGTAAATAATGGGGTAAACTATGTAACCAGCTAAGTGATATACAATATAAGAGCAGCACTAGAACTCAGGCTGAGACCGCTACAAGCTCTGTGTCGGGGAGCCGGTAGCAGTAATAACAGGTAAAGGGTCTAGCTCTACTGGAGAGTCTACAACCTCACAATAGTAGTGGATATATATATAAAACAGCCTGTAGCCTGTGTGTCTCTCCCCACCCAATGTAATCAGGCATATCATGACCATAACGTCTTATGTCCATGTCAGCGGGATTATAGCTAATGCAACAAGTCATATTGTCTATAAATAAAATATCTCAGTCAAGTCCTATATCCTATACAGAATCACCACGAATATCTCGGGAAGATCCTGTCTCATGAATAGTGTCAAGTGTCCTGGGTTATGATATACTTGATAAGACAAGTACGAGAAAGTAAAAGGGTCCGAAATGTCCATCTCTAGGTGGCGTACCCAACACCGCGTACGGGGTTGGCACCCGACTGATAATCGGACGCTAAGTACGTCACACGGTCCTAGGTTAAGCATGTACAACAGTTATAAATAAAACAAGGAAATATGCAACAAGACTGTAAAGTTGGCAAGGTATGCTTGCCCTCTGATGTATAACTAAGCAAAGGAATATTTAGCAAAGACTGCAAGTTTTGGCGAGGTACACTTGCCTGAGGTTTGGATTCCACTACGGTTCTGTTCTCGAGAAATTTCCAGAGATGTATCCAAATGCTGAAATAAATATTACCATCATGCTCAGAAGGTGTCGATTAGCTAGAAACGCCTGTCCTTGAGTCCAATTTGGAGTCAAGGGCAAAAACGGCAATTTCGGGTCAAAACGGGGTCCACCGGTGGGCCCGCTTTGCACCAAAAACGTGTCAGGGTCAACTGTCTCCAAATTTACCAAACTTAGTGTCAATAGGTTAGGAACGCTGATATGAACCCAACGGAACTTCCAGAATTGAATTCTGATAAGCCGATCACAAAATCGTCCGTCGAGTGGGGCCTGTGGGGCCCGCGACACGCGATTTCGTCAACGTTCTCAGAATCGAACCAAACTTGACCCACAGGACCAGCGTATCGTAACGAGTCCGATGGCGCAAGTTTCGTTTCGATCCGACATGTGTGCACGAAGTTAGGGTAAATTATAGAAAAGTCGGATACGGGGCGATGTCTACGGATACGCGTTGATTCCGGTGTGCACGCACACCCGAATCAGCTTCCGCGAAATCCCACACGTCCGTATCGACGACGCGCACGAATATGTGAAGACCGCACGCAACCAAGTCGTCCCGTTTGGCTGGGCGTACTCAGTTTTGGGGTGAAACAGGGTCTAGTTTTTCCTGTTTTTGGATCGCGGTGTGCGATCACCACATGACGCGATGCCCCGAGCGGTTTGTCCGGACACCGAGAGGGTCATACAGGCTACGCGTTGCAATTTACGAAATTAAAATCGGAGATACGGGGTGCGAGATACGAGTACCTGAATTGGCCCTTCGAAACTGGGGTTTTCGTGTCCGACTCGTGTCCTGGACACTGTGTCCACTGCTAGGGCTAGGGTTTGGGGTCTGTCGGAGTTGTGGCCGGCCGGTGGCGGGTTGGGAGGCGCTGGCGGCGGAGGGAGCAGGGGACGGCATCGCCGGGGGCTCGGGATGCGGGCGGCGCCGGCAGAGGGTCGCCGGAGGCGGCTCGGGCAGCAGTGGAGGAATGAGGAGGAGAAAGGGGTGGCTGGTTGTGGGCTCGGGGTGGCTCACGGCGGGAGGAGGTTGGCGCAAGAGGCGGTGGTCCGGCGGAGGGCAGCGGCTAGGGGAGGGGACCGGGGCCGGAGCTAGGGCACGATGCGACGGAGGGTTAGGGATAAGGGGAAGTGAGGCGGAGGAGAATAAGAGGGGGGGATTTTATAGGGGGTGCCGGGGCGGACGTGGCCGGGTTAGACGGGCCGAGGGGAGGTCGTGGAGACGTGGGGGTGAGGCCGGGCGGTTCTCCGGCGATGTGGCCGGAGAACGCGACGGAAACCGCGGGGTTCGTGGGTTGGGGGAGATGGGTGAAGCCGGGTCGGGTCGGGCGGCGGGCTCCGGGTGGGCGGACCCGCCCGACCCGCTAGGGTGGCTGGGCTACTGGGCTCGGCCCACTGGGCCAGGCCGGGCCTAAACAATACTAATAATAATAATAATAATAATAATAATAATAATAATAATAATAATAATAATAACAAATAATTAAATAATAAAAACTATTAATTAATTAATAATTAGCTTAAATAGTTTTTAGGCATTTAAAAATAGGTCTGAGGCCCAATAAAATCCAGAAAAATTACCCTAAGTCCGGTTTTCTATTTTACACCATAAAATCATATTTTCATTATATTTTAATATTAGTTATTAGCAATTTCAAAATTACATAATCACCACAGCACCTCTGTTAATTCCTGAAAAATTACAGAAAATTCCCAAAAATTGATTTTTTAATAACTGAAAATTTTAGGGTGTTTACAATAATGGTTAATTTAATTTAAAAGTAATTGCGATGGAATTGAATAGGTTTAAATTTTTTAGAAAGAGATTGCAGTAGACTTGCCTTACGTACGCATGTGAAGGATTTAAACCAAATTATGCCTTATTTTAATTTCGTGGACGAAATTATTTTAAGTTGGGTGGATTATAAACCCCCTCACCCAAAATTAGGTCTACTTGGCATAGATAGAGAAACTAGGGCTAGTTTGTATCCAATTAGAAATAGGACACGACTTTTAATTTAATTATACAATGTTTATATAACTTAGTGCACTTTACCGTTGCTTTGATAATTGGAGCACTTCACTAGCCCTAGTCTTCCAACAAATTTCATAACCTTGTCCTAGACGTGCCCACATACCATTCTGACATTTGTGTAACTTATAATCATGTTTTCTTGTGCTACATTTTAGTCGCACAGCATTCGTCGCAGATATTATTATTAAATTCTAAATAATTCCTACTTTGTATCCTTGTGCGTTTCAATCGAAATTGGAGACACAATCTTGACCCGTTTCGTACAACCTAATTTATGATAAAATTCTACTCTGAGCCCTCTATGTCCATGATACTTGTGTCCCACCTAATTTTATCCCCCATGTACTTCAAATTAATTCCAGAATACCTCGCACATTAATTTTAATTAATTTAACCCAATTTCTATCCTTGTGCAATTTTCCAATTATTGGGCACTTTTATGCAAAAATGCATTAAGGTGTCCACCCATTGGACAATACATGAAGAAATCTAACTTTCTCCTTCATAGGAATTTTTCTATAAATTTTCAGAATGTGCAAACGAGCAACATCGCCCCCTTTATTTTAATCCTAGTTATTGCATTAAACAATGTAATTTATAGCCCTCCAAACATCCCCATGTGAGCCCAAGGCCCAACCCAAGAGGATGTTGACCAAAGTCAAATTTTCCTAGGTCAAACCAACCCCCTTACATGTGTATGAATACAACTCTTCCTACTTTTTTCCTTATTTCTCAAAAATTAAAACCCTAGAAAAATAACTAACCAACACCACCATCACCACACCCCATCACCCCCGACCTCCTCCCTCAGCCAACCACCGCCACCTCCGCCTCCGGCCACCACCGACCGGACTCCCCTCCGATCTTCCTCCTCCCAGGCACCCCCTGCCGCCACCACCCGCCGTTGCACCCCCACCAGCAGCCACCATCACCAACATTACCCCACCACAGCCATCTCCGACCTCCTTCCCCGACCCGACCCCCGACTCCCCTCCACCGGCAATCACAGCCAACCACCACCACCAACGTCTATACCACCATCCTCGCCGTCTCCCTCGCCATCACTACCACCTGAACCACCGCCACTGCCACCCGCAACCACCACCCGCAATACTAGCAATCACCCGCATCAACTCCATTATCACCATCCCCAACTCCATCATCACCACCACCCGCACCCCCATAGCTGACCACCGCCGCCCTCGTCACCACCCCCTGACCGCCGAACCAGCCAAACCACACACCACCACCACCGGCCGCCACGACCTACCGGCCGCCACCAGGAGCGGCTGCACTGTTGCTGCCAGAGCCGCTGCTACCGTTGCTGCTGCAACCCGCACCCCCTGCCGCCCTGTAGCCACCGGAGCTTCGCCCCTCGCCGGCGACAACCTCCCCGTAAGGCGGACACCCCCCCCGACACGACACAGTAAGGTACGTATATATATAATGTATATATATTATTTGTATATAGCGTATAATTGTGTATATTGTATATATATATATATGTATATTTGTATATATATGTGTATTAATGCATATAAATGTATAATTAGTTATATATATATAGTATATATACGTTATTAATTATATTGTATGTATACTCGATTTTAATTTATGATGTATATCTATATATATACTATGTAATGTATATGTATAAATATATGCATTATATTGGGTTTATGTATATATATACATATGTATATTTAAAATGTATATTTTATGTATATAAATATTTATGTCTATAGTTATGTATATATGTTGTTATTTTATGTCTTATATGTATATGTATAGGTATATCTATATATATGTTCATTTAAATATATATATATGTACATACGTATTTTATTTATGTGTTTATGATTATTATGTATTTATGTACAAATATATGTATATATGTACTATGTTATCCTAGTCAATTAAACAATATAGGTGAATTACGTATTCTTATATATTAAATGTTATTGTAGCGTATTCTCATAACATGTTAGGAACTGTGTTGGTGTACACGAAACTCGAAGAAACGACACAGGACCTATCGAATTGTTCTGCGCGACTTCGGAGAAGGTTATTGGTACTTCGCAGCTTTCTTGTCATGCAAGTATACCTTGCCTTTGTTGTACTGTTTAAATTTAGTTATATTGTTAGTTGCATGTTTATTGTTTTAGATTATATAACTGTGCGTGTCCGAGAGAGACTCGGGTGTAGTTAACGAATGCGTTGACGTTGGGACTTGTGTCTGACCTAGTGTCTAGTAGACCCATCTAAAGTTGTAGAGTTATCAGTATGACTCCCCAGGCCTTGACACATTTTTTACACGTGTTGTGAGTCTCATGTAGGGCACGGACTTGCGTATGCGGTTGGCCACCTGTACGTGTAGGCGTGCGACGGATAGGGAATAACTGCTATTAGCAATGCATGTTAGAAGACTTAGCAATTATTAGTAGTCGGAGCATAGACTATCGTGGTACGATGGTCCAATCCTTGTCCTTGTTTGATTAAAAGGTTGGGCTATTGTTCTAACGATAAACTATGAGCCAGAGTTATGACGTCTCATCGTAGTAGCTAAGGCGTGTTGTGGATACGAAATGCATAGATCATTGGGCGGGGAGGACAACTAGTAGGCGTATGGGACACCCACTTCCTTTATGCAGATTTTATGCTCGACGGAGCGATATGGACATTATATACTATGCAGATTCCCCGTTCTTTGGAGTGGTAGGACGTTATTATATTATATAGGGCCCTTGTATTGGGGGCATATATGGCATATACTAGCCAGTTGTCACGATTGGTAAATTATGTCAGCATATGTCTAGTCTACACTTTCCCATACACTCAAAATTGTCCTCAAATTGCATTTCACTTAGATGGTTAGCGAAACCCTTTATTTATTCAGTATTTATTTTATGGCATACTTCTATGTATCTTGTTATGTCCCTCTGAGGATCTGGTCCCTTTTCAGGTGTAGATGTTTATGAGTATTCGCAGGAGCGCAGATCCGGACTGGTTACTTACATTCCGAGCAGGTCTTCTCTTCGAGTCTCAGTGGTTGTGAGTTGTTGTACTTATATTGTTGTGTTGTTTTTATATTCTAGTTCGGCAGTGGATTTGTTTCCATCTGACTGTTATCTTGAGATACTTATTATTGAGCTCTAGTTTCATAGATATTGGTTCTTTATATATATATATGATTTCTATGGACGAGATTTACATTATACCACGTGACTTGTGATAGTTTTACCACTTGTGGATTTATCATTCATGATACATCGTACGCATGTGTTATAGTTTTCATATATTGGAGTTGTCATATACATGCAGCTGGCATGCTTACGTGTCCTAGTCCAACGTATTTTGGGACTAGGGCGTGACATGTTTTTAGTGGTGGCCCATGCAGGTCAAGAGCATATTATCTCGATTATGTTACTGTACCGAGCAAGCCTGCACCTAGGGTTAGAGTATAGGATCTCATCCACAATTAACTATGATTCACCTTGCTTCAAATCTGTTCTATTTTGAATAGCTGCATCATGCTTGATTCATGTGCTTCCCTAATAGTTCCTTGAGTATAGCCTTCTCCTTGAATATAGAAGTCCCTGTTGTTAGATAATAAGTAGGGTAACCTTCATATTAAGAGTACAACTAGGATCATGACACATCACTGAGTTAGAATACTTAATGAACCCTAGCATCCCTTAACTATATATTAATTTACCAATATCCCTTGAGGTGTTTATGTATGACTTGAGAGTAGTATAAACACTACGAGGATTAGTTTGAAATTTGACCATAGTGGTTGACCCTAGTATTGAGGAACTAATAGAATATAAGGTTAAATATTAGGACTGAACCTAACTTTCATAAGTGAGATAGTATTAGAGAAACATAACTTTGAATCATTGTTCTATCATTAGCAGACAATACCTTAGAAAACCTAGAGGAATAAAATAATATTTTTCTTGATCATACCTCGAACACAGAGATTAGCTACCACCTTCCCCTTAGAAAACCATGATGTTATCTAGAGACTTTTTATTTAGTTTATATTTTGTTCTCCTGAAAACTTAGCACTCGCAAATTGTGCGATGACTAATTATGCTTCTCTTCATCTTCCAAATCGTGCTACCTGACACTTCTGATTGTAGACCGAGTGATTCCTTATATGTTAGGATATATATCTTGCTAATAGTTGTAGTCTTGAACTTTGAATTTTGTGCTTGGTAGTTAAAGCATGATAGTTTTGAGTTAATCTTGTAGATTGTGACTTGATGATTATCCCTAGTTTTTGAATCACGTAATTTGCATCCATAACTCGATACAAGTTATACCCCCTTTTCATAAGAGGCCAGTAACTTTTCCATACTTACTATCGACACCCTTGTTCTATAAGTACTATGATTAAGACTTAAGATGGCCATTACCTATATAATGCAATATGAGACCTTAATGAGTACCAAGACCTTTCCTCATATACCCTAATAAGATTTCTACTTTATTTACCATAACAAGGTTATTCTGTAGATTCCCCTTGAGACTGTCATAGTATTAGTTTAATTCTTTCAAGTTGGGTAGTATGCCTCATAACCTAGTGTTATATAGTCCTCTTGACACATTGTTGAAGTGTAACTTGTAGCGCCCCGTTCTCCCGGTGCGGAGAATGCGGCTAAGAAATACAAGACGGTATCGTTCGATCGGGATAGATTGAATTAAGAACTCGTCCTCGTTATGGATTTGTTTCTTCGGAATCGATTCCCATATTCAGTGGACTGCACCCCAAGGATCGGCTTAGCGGCAGAGTCAGGAGGGACCTCTCCGCTGCTATCTTTTATTGCCTCGGTTTTCGATGTCGCTTGTTGCTTTCGTGCTTTGAGTTGGTTTTGGGATTTGCTTGTTTTTCTTGAACGGTTTCGATGGTTTTTATTGTTTTCGTTCATTGACTTGCACTTCTATTCCGAGATTGGAAAGAGAGAAAGAAGTATTAATCGAGCTGTTCGTGTGCAGGTGAACGAGCAGTAGGCGGCTTGCGAGCGGAGTCGTGAAGCGCCTCTTTCCTTCTTCTTTCCAAAATCTAAGTGAGTGGCTACCAACCCAATTAGCTAGCCCTGCTTCCAAGCTTCACTCCTTGCCCCGATCAAACGATACCAAGTAATAATAAAAGAAACCAAGATAAAAGAGAATAGACTTGGTTAATACTGCTTGTCAATCAAACTGTGAACGGTTACTTACTTGCATGCGTGTTCGCTCAGAAATATTTATCATATGCATAATATAAGTTAGAATGTATGCTCTTCTTTAAATTATGCTATGAACATAACTCATCCTGAATGCAATAATCTGATAGGGAGACTATGCCAAAGTAGCTCTCCTCCTGTTACTGTCCCGTACCTGTTATTGCCCTGATTTGCCTCAACTGCTAACTTAGTGTATATGTTGATCACGGATAACTTGTGCACAAGGTCTTAGTTCCTGCGGACGGTCGCTGGGGCACTGGCACCGATCCGATCCGGACGGAACTCCTGAATAGTCGCCTGTATCGGATGAAATAACTTGTGACGCCCTGTTCAACTTTCCGTTACTTGTTATTTCATTCATGTACTATGCCCCGTCCATTATGGCATCCCGCCAGTGATCCCCTGTATATTTAAACCTGTTGCATACTAACTTGTGTCTTTGTGGCAGGGAAGGCATGGTAAGTATTGTGCAGGTAATTCAGACGGTCAGGTAAAATCCATCTAACGGTGGCACGTTCATTTTTTTAGTAAATTCTATATGCTGCTTACTTGTAAATGAACTAAGGCAAGATAGAAACCCACAAAATATGCATGCTTCACTAAACAACGTGTTGATTGGTATAGTCAGGCTAGCTCGCCTTCACCAGCATGTTTCGATATGCTGACCCTCGTTGAAACAGGTTCTCCGCACCAAGGCAAACCGAACGAGGAGCCGAAGTCGTCTTCCCGATCCAGTCCAGCTGTTGGCGCATCTTCACCGCGCCCCTGAAGCCTTTTGAAGTCCGAAGCTGCAACTCTTCATACACAAATGTAGCTCCGTGGCAAAGCTATCCTCCAGCCTGGAGGTCCTTATCATTTTGAGTTTATAAAAGGATGTAATGTACAGGACTGCTATCTCATTTTGAGTCAACCCTTTTGTAAGCCGTTCGGCATATTAGCTAACTCGTTCAAGAGTTTGTAATAGATGTTCATTATCAATAAAAAGAACTTTTCTATGTTTCAAATCTGTGTTTCAATTTATCTGCGTACTCTGAATATGTGCTTGCTATGCAAATCATTAAAGCCTTGTGCGGGCGCAACTCCAGGCCCGCACGGCGGTCACGATTCGGGGGACGCCTCACTTGATTCTACGGAATTGGGTCGTGATATAGTGGTATCAGAGCACAGATTCAAAGTTCCTTAGACTTCGTGCTGGAAAAGTTCCTTTAACGATCAAAATTCCTGTGCGAACTCTTGAACTCGCTAGGCCAAAATGAGATACGTTCATGCAATAAGTCCATAATACATTATGATCCTAATGTAATTTACCTTCTTTTGAAGGAATGGATCCAGCGCAATCTGCAGCACAACCACTGAACGAAACACAAGAAAGCAGTTCAGGTACTTCGGGAAGCTCTCGGAGCCAACGAGGCATGTCTCAAGTCGACCCGCTTGAGCGGGTAATGCAAATGTTAGAATCGCAACGACAACGAGACGATGCTCGCCAAGCCAAGCTCGAGAGTAATCTAGAGACCCGATTCTCAGTCCAACAAAAGCAGGTAGATGCCCTGCAACAGATCGTTCAGACTTTGGCTGCCAACTATTCCGCCGTAACAGCAACGACTCCGGTGGAACAGCCCGTGCTTGAAGTAGAGACGCCTCAAATTCCAAGGCCAAGGGACGTTATTGCCTTCAACTTGGGCCACTTCAAGAAAGTCTGCAATACCCCGTTCAACGGGACTGAGGACCCAGTGGTAGCTCTAGATTGGCTAGCCGAGATTGAAGACCACTTCACTCTGCTAGAGGTCCCCGAAGATAAGCGCGTCTCCTGCGCGCAACTACAACTCCGCCTCAACGCACACGATTGGTAGGACGTGCATCGACGATCTCTCCAATTTGATCACGGAGAGGAGGCGATCTCGTGGACGACCTTTCGTACCGCATTCGAAGAGGAGTTTATACCCCCTCCAGTACAACGTAAAATGGAGAATGATTTCGTGCAACTGAGGCAGGGCAGTTTGACTGTGAAGCAGTACTCCGCCGAATTCAACCGACTCTCCAAATTCACTAGGGCCTATTTACCTGATGCAGCGAGTCGAGCCAGAAGGTTTGAAGGTGGACTACGCCCTGCCATTCATTCGCACATGGTCAATAATCAGTACGGGACAATGCGTGAAGTCATGAATCACGCCCTATCTCTCGAACCGCAGTATCCTCACGTTTCCATCGGCGCTGTGCATACCTACAATCACAAACGCCAAGGCAACGAGGGAGGAAACAATGCTGCAAAGCGTCACAATGATGGCGGTTCACAAAAAGGAAATCGGAGGCTAATTTATCATTTCTGCAACAAGCCGGGGCACACAGCGAACAATTGTCGTAAGCGGCTTGGGCATTGCCTCCGTTGCGGTGATTCCAACCACCAGCTAGATCCTTGTCCCCTCCCGGATCTCCATGCTAAGCATAATGCTCCCTAACGGTAGGTTCTATTCTTAAGTTTCGGGACGAAACTTCCAATTGGTTGGGTAGGATGTAGCGCCCCGTTCTCCCGGTGCGGAGAATGCGGCTAAGAAACATAAGACGGTATCGTTCGATCGGGATAGATTGAATTAAGAACTCGTCCTCATTATGGATTTGTTTCTTCGGAATCGATTCCCATATTCAGTGGACTGCGCCCCAAGGATCGGCTTAGCGGCAGAGTCAGGAGGGACCTCTCCGCTGCTATCTTTTATTGCCTCGGTTTTCGATGTCGCTTGTTGCTTTCGTGCTTTGAGTTGGTTTTGGGATTTGCTTGTTTTCCTTGAACGGTTTCGATGGTTTTTATTGTTTTTGTTAATTGACTTACACTTCTTTTTCGAGATTGGAAAGAGAGGAAGAAGTATTAATCGAGCTGTTCGTGTGCAGGTGAACGAGCAGTAGGCGGCTTGCGAGCGGAGTCGTGAAGAGCCTCTTTCCTTCTTCTTTCCAAAATCTAAGTGAGTGGCTACCAACCCGATTAGCTAGCCCTGCTTCCAAGCTTCACTCCTTGCCCCGATCAAACGATACTAAGTAATAATAAAAGAAACCAAGATAAAAGAGAATAGATTTGGTTAATACTGCTTGTCAATCAAACTGTGAACGGTTACTTACTTGCATGCGTGTTCGCTCGGAAATATTTATCATATGCATAATACAAGTTAGAATGTATGCTCTTCTTTAAATTATGCTATGAACATAACTCATCCTGAATGCAATAATCTGATAGGGAGACTATGCCAAAGTAGCTCTCCTCCTGTTACTGTCCCGTACCTGTTATTGCCCTGATTTGCCTCAACTGCTAACTTAGTGTATATGTTGATCACGGACAACTTGTGCACAAGGTCTTAGTTCCTGCGGACGGTCGCTGGGGCACTAGCACCGATCCGATCCGGACGGAACTCCTGAATAGTCGCCTGTATCGGATGAAATAACTTGTGACGCCCTGTTTAACTTTCTGTTACTTGTTATTTCATTCATGTACTATGCCCCGTCCATTATGGCATCCCGCCAGTGATCCCCTGTATATTTAAACCTGTTGCATACTAACTTGTGTCTTCGTGGCAGGGAAGGCATGGTAAGTATTGTGCAGGTAATTCAGACGGTCAGGTAAAATCCACCTAACGGTGGCACGTTCATTTTTTTAGTAAATTCTATATGCTGCTTACTTGTAAATGAACTAAGGCAAGATAGAAACCCACAAAATATGCATGCTTCACTAAACAACGTGTTGATTGGTATAGTCAGGCTAGCTCGCCTTCACCAGCATGTTTCGATATGCTGACCCTCGTTGAAACAGGTTCTCCGCACCAAGGCGAACCGAGCGAGGAGCCGAAGTCATCTTCCCGATCCAGTCCAGCTGTTGGCGCATCTTCACCGCGCCCCTGAAGCCTTTTGAAGTCCAAAGCTGCAACTCTTCATACACAAATGCAGCTCCGTGGCAAAGCTATCCTCCAGCCTGGAGGTCCTTATCATTTTGAGTTTATAAAAGGATGTAATGTACAGGACTGCTATCTCATTTTGAGTCAACCCTTTTGTAAGCCGTTCGGCATATTAGCTAACTCGTTCAAGAGTTTGTAATAGATATTCATTATCAATAAAGAGAACTTTTCTATGTTTCAAATCTGTGTTTCAATTTATCTGCGTACTCTGAATATGTGCTTGCTATGCAAATTATTAAAGCCTTGTGCGGGCGCAACTCCAGGCCCGCACGGCGGTCACGATTCGGGGGACGCCTCACTTGATTCTACGGAATTGGGTCGTGACATAACTGAATGATATTAACTGTGTACTAGCATAAGACGATAGTGTTTATTAAGACTGTAGAACTTAGAGGCCCATACCCCTATTTGGTCGATTAGCGACTTAGACAAGGAGTTTGTACGACAACTGTAGAGATTGTAGAGTCTTATTTTTTTGTGAACTTGAAATATTTTGTAATTTCACTCATCATAATCTAGCGTACTTATATTTGTTGTACTACCTTGACTTATGCTGCTATTATAGCCTAGTTTTGCAAGCTTATTCCTTATCAGGCTTGTTCATGACATATGTATTATTGGAGCACTACACTAATATATTTTAGAATCAGTGTATTAAGGTCTAGCTAACCTTAGTGCGCTTGGTTCGCCCCTCGCATAACTACTTTACGTGGATTGAGATATATAGTAACTCATAGACAAATGTACTTGCCCTCTAGACATGTTTGAGCATATCGTATCGGTTACATAACTGTACTAATATGAGCATGCAATTAAGAAATTATCAAATAGGATTTCAATCCACAACTGCCTTGACAATTCCTTTTGAATTCCCTAAACGCCTTGATCCCCATACTTCTAATATATTACCTCCCTCTTAAACTCTTTATTATTGTTTTCCGTCCTTCCTTATTTCGGAAAGACAAAACCTTGTGCTTAGTATAAGTATGATATACAGAGATTACTAGATATACCCCATAGGCCAATCATATTACTAGATGATTGCCTTTTATAACTGATTAAGGGTATATCATATGTGATATATTTGGTGTTAAATTTTTGAGGATTGAGTAACATGATTAAGTAAATTTAAGGAATAAGTTTTCTAAATATAAGAGCCTTATGTGATAGATGGAAAAATTCTAAGTTGGGTAGCAGTTGCATTGTCAACTTGAGAGGAATTTCTTTTATATTGTGATCGATTAAAATAAGATTGAGAGGTTCAAGTCATTTAATTTTGAGAATTCTAGAAGAATGGTTAAGATGATGAGGATTAATGAATTTTAAAAACTGTGATATGGCAAATCAAATATATATAAGTGAGCACATGATTTAAATTTTGAATATTGAAGGTTGAATCACCAATTTAAACTTTGAGGATAAATATATAAATCTAGACTTGAACAATTGGTGAATTAGATTTCAAATTTTACAATTTTAGGCCTTAAATTAAAAGTTAAGGGTTGATTATGGGATTACCTATTTGAAATATTGAGGATGCAAATTGAAATTAAATTCGAAGAGCACATAATTCACAAGTTAAAAATAGAAATAATATGTGGTTGTAATTATTTTCTAGAGGAGATTATAATAATTGGAGATTGCGATATAAATTTTTAATGTGGGATGTCATATAGATTTGAATTAGATTGTATGTGGATTATTTAATTTGAAAATCGAGAAGATAGTGCGATGTGTTGAAGTTCGAGCTAAACAATGGTTAATTTAATTTAAAAGTGATTGCAATGGAATTGAATAGGTTTAAATTTTTTGGGAAGAGATTGCAATAGACTTGCCTTACGTACGCATGTGAAGGATTTAAACAAAATTATGCCTTATTTTAATTTTGAGGACAAAATTATTTTAAGTTGGGTAGATTGTAAACCCCCTTACCCCAAAATTAGGTCTACTTGGCATAGATAGAAAAACTATGGCTAGTTTGTATCCAATTGGAAATAGGACACGATTTTTAATTTAATTATATAATATTTATATCACTTAGTGCACCTTACCGTTGCTTCGATAATTGGAGCACCTCACTAGCCCTAGTCTTCCTACAAATTTCATAACCTTGTCCTAGACGTGCCAACAGCTCCAAACATACGTCTTTGCCTTGACAAGTATAATTGGTCGAGGGGGTTTAATTTAATTTGGTCGAGGGGGTTTACAATTATGGTAACATACCCTAATAACATTGTGAGTGCTCGACCTATGGGGTATATCTAGTACTATTCGTGTATCAAACTTATACTAAGCACGAACGTTCGCCTTTCCAAAATAGGAGAAGATGGAAACAACAATAAAGAATTCAAAGAGGGGTGATATAATACAAGTACGGGATTCAAAGAAATTAGAGAATTTGAAAGGGAGTTGCCAAGGCAGTTGTGGATTGAAATATTATTTTGGTGACTTCCTATTCGCATGTTCACATCAGAACAGTTATGTACCTGACATGATATGCTCTGACCAGTCTAGAGGACAAGTATATTTGTCTAACAAGTTGAGTCAACTATATCTCAATCCACATAAAATAGTGAAACAAAGATCGAACCAAGCGCACTATGGTTGATCAAACCATAATACACTGATTCTGATTTAGATAATGTATTAGTGTGGGCCCCCAATAATACATATGTCATGAACAAGCTCAATAAAAGAATAAGCTTGCAAAACTAGGCTATAATAGCAGCATAAGTCGAGGTAGTAAAAATATGAGTTCGCTTGATTATGACGGAGGAAGGTACAAAATAATTTAAGTTCATCAAGAAGACCGATGTTGTGCCTCTACAGTTGCCATACTAATTTCTTGTCTAAGTCTAAAGTCAACCAAATGGGTGTATGGGCCTCTAAGTTTTACATTCGGGGTAAACACTATCTTTTTATGCAAGTCTATAGTTGGTGTCATTTATTTATATTTCATTAATTAGTCAAAAGGACTATGCGATACTAGGTTATGAGGCATACTACCAAACTTATAAAAATTTAACTAATAGTGTTATTGAATACTAGAGTGTATATACCTAGTACAAGTCATCTTCCTAACCCCTATCAAGCACGAGAGAAGATTGACGTTGAGAAGGGATCAAGCAAGATGCAATGCAAGCAATCAAATGAAGATGCGAAACAAAATCAAGGGAGGTGATAATTAAGTGGATGAGATTCTATATTCTAATCCTATGTGCAGGCTTGCTCGGTACAGTGACGTAACCGAGACAATATGCTCTCGACCTGCATAGGCCACCACAAAAATATGTCACGCCCCAGTCCCAAAATATGTAGGACTAGGAACACGTAAGCATGTCAGCCGTATGTATATGGCAACTCCAATATATGGATACCATAATACACACGTACGCTGTAATATGAATATAAACTCATATGTGGTATATATATAGTGTCATAAGTAACAGATATACTAATCTCATCCACACAACAAGTCACAGAAAGTAAATAACTAGACTATAATAAAGAATCTGAATAATCCAACAATGATAGTCGGGTGGAGACAAATCCACTACCAATGACTATATCAACTAAAATAAGAGAGATATATAAAATCTCCAATATAAAATAAGGTGATGATATAAAGGTATCAGCGAAGCGATCCATCGCTAGAGATAATCAAAGATGCTCCGAAGGTAAGACCTCCTCGAAAGAGATAAGTAGTAAGTCCTGATACGTGCTCCTGTGAATAGTCATGAACATCTACACCTGGAAAGGGACCAGGTCCTCAGAGGGACGTAATAAGATACATAGAAGCATGCCAATTTGAATATAGTAAACATGCATAATAGGTAAAAATTATATAAGTACGCTGTACAAGATAATCTATATGAATGCATAATGAGGACAACTTTTTGACGTATGGGCACGGGTAGGCTACTCGATCTAAATCTCACAACTCACACACACGTCAGGAACATCATCAGCCGTTATACCGTGGGGGTAGCGACCATCGTGACACCATCAATCGACATACCGCGGGGGTAGCAACCATCGGACACGACTACCATAGTGCGTGCTAGTTACTACGGTTCACCAGAGTGGTTAAAGCCCATACGCCTACTGATTGTCCTCTCATGATACTAAGTGTCATGTGTGTGTCAACATATTTAATATATAGTAATGACTGAAAGAAACTACACATGCAATGAATATACAAAAATGCAATGAATATACAGAAATATAATAAGCATGCAAAGTACTGCAAATAATTTGGCAAGGTATCTTGCCTGGCAAGGGAGCTGCAAAGTGTATACGTCCAGGCGTCAAGCACATAGGATCAGAAGCTACGGCCTTAGAATGAATGTCTCCGGATGTTGAAATAAACATGACCAACGTTTCCAGAATAAGCGAGATAGCTAGAAAATACTTCCATTTCGTCCAATTTGGACACAGGAGCAAAACGGTAATTTCGGGTCAAAGCAGGGTCCACATGTGGACCACTTTGCACCGAAAAGCGTGCCAGGGGTAAAGGTCTCTAAAAGGGACAAATTATAGGTCAAACTAATTTTAAACATCAATACAAACTCAACAGTACATCCAATTTTGGATTCTGGCGAGCCGAACACAAATTCGCCCAAAAAGTCAACCGCGGGCCCCACAAATAGGCAGCTTGGTCAACTGTCTCAGAATCGAATGAAACTTGGGTCACAGGACCAGCGTGATACCACGAATCCAATGGCACAAGTTTTATCGCGGTTTGACGAGTGTACACTAAAAGGTGCGGTATTTTGCAAAAGTCACGATACGGGGATTTTTCGCGGATACGGACTGATTCCAACGCGCACGCGTCCGAATTAGTTTCGCAAAAACCCACACGTCTGGTTATACCATGCGCGCCTTTTGGTGCACTTGGTATGCGACAGAAAAGTCCCGTTTGGCGGGATGTGCTCCGTATCATAAGTTTTGGAAGTTGGAAAAACGGGTTTTTAGTGATTTTTAACATAATTTAACTCAGCATACAACATCAAATAAAATAATATAATTAACAAAAAATAATCTAGGTTAGGTGGTCTTCACATAGCAAAAGGAATTTCTATATTTGGATCTTTGTGGCGGGAGATACGAGTCTTTAAACAGGGGTGGTTGCAACAATTTTTCTGAAATTAAATGGCGTGGTTTTTTCCTCGACTTGGTGTCAATTTTTACCTAGGGTTTAGCGCTGAACGATGGAAACTAATCTACGAGATTTAGAGAGGGATATGTGGGGATCATACCGGTAAAGACGGGGTCGAATTTGGTCGAGCGATGGCACGGGAAACAAGGTGTGAACATGGGTACGTTGCAGCGAAACGTTGTCACGGCGTGGGGGCGTTGACGCGCGGACGCGGTGGTGGTTCTGGCGGTACGGCGATGGCTCTGGTCGGCGACGCGGTTGTGGCTAGGTCGAGGAGATGATGATTTAGGTTAGGGTTTTACAATGGTAGTATATATATAGGTGTATGTCGCGGGTGCGGAGAGAAGCTGTGCGCGGGTCTCGGTTTGGGAATTCTGCTGCTCAGTTTGTTAAGCGGGCCGGGTTGTGCAGTAATGGGTTTAGGGTTAGTAATTTGGTAGGGTTTTATAAGTCTTTTTCTTTTCTAATTCTTTTTCTTTTCTTTTTCCTTTTTTTTCTTTCTTTTCTTATTCCATTCTTTATTCTATTTATTTTATTTATTTTCTTTTTCTTTTCCTTTTCTTATTTAATTAACACTAATAATAATAATAATATCATCATCATTATTATTATTATTAACTATTACTTAATACTTATTATTATTATTATGCTATTTATTTATTTGCATATATATATTTGAGGTATAAAAAAATATATTTGTACCCAATTAAAATCTAAAAAAAATCTAACACTCTCCCACAAGGATCCCAAATTAGTTTTGTGCAAAATTTCTAAATGCATATTTATCTAGATAACTAAATCAATAAATCGTATTGCCTAATTAACTAACTAATATAAATAAATTCTAATAATTAATTAATTAAATAATATTTAAAATATGGGGTTTTACAAGAATGCTCACCAGATTGCGCTTACGGCAGTTGAGAGAGCCACCTTAGTCCAACCACAGACGGTACTATCTCAATTTACCCCACAACAATCAAGGCCGGGGACCATCATAGACTTCAAAAGGATAGGGCCGAAGGACTTTAAAGGCACTGAAGGGATCATTTATGCTGATGATTGGATAGAAGACATTGAACGAAACCTGTGGCTGGCGCAGATTCCAGAGAGGTTGCAGGTAGAGGCCACGGGGAGCATGATGTTCGACATTGCGTTAACTTGGTTCAGGAAGGACCCCAGGATCTTAGCACCAGGACTTACTTGGGAAGCTTTCAAAGAGCTCTTCAAGAAAAAGTTTTTTTCCAGATATGGCTCTAACATCTCTATAGAGCCAATTCTAGTACCTCGTTCAGGGAGGTATGACGGAGGATGAGTATGCGATAGAGTATTGCAGATTAGGCCATTTTGTGGAGGGAAAAAACCCTAGAGGAAGAGCCAGGAAGTTCAGGAAGGGCCTAAACAGGGAAGTCAAATCACATACGAACGAAGATCCCACCGCTACTTTTGAGGAGATTCTGAGACAGGCACAGCGGGCAGAGGATGATCTAAAGCTTGGCTCTAAGAGGCTGAGAGACACATAAATATCCAGTACCAACGCAGGTCCAATAAAGTGGCATCATTTTCAGCAACAGCACCAGAGGCATTTCTAGCAGCTAAGGCATCAGTAGCATGGACCAGCTAGAGCGCCGGTACAACAGATGCACCAGATCCAAAGGGCAGCTATTTCTTGCATATTCTGTAAGAAGCAAGGACATGGATGTGATACATGCAGGATAAGATTGGGCCAATGCTTATTCTGCAGATCAAGAGACCATCAGTTGAGATCTTGTCCTAAATTTCTAAGTCGTCCAGCTCAGGGAGGAGCTCAGGCACAGAGAGCACCCGCGAGACCACCAGCGGGACAACTGAGAGGACCTCCTCTACCATCGCAACAACAGTAGTTTGCCTAGAACCAGCAGCAGCAGAGAGGTGCCCAGTGACAGGGACAAGCTTTTACCTTGACCATCGAGGAGGAGGAGCCAGTCGGTGATGTTATCGCAGGTTCAGTCTTACTTGATTATTTTCCAGCTCATGCTTTATTTGATTCCGGTGCTTCACATAGTTTTGTATCTGTATCTTTTGCTCTGAGACATCATCTTGAGTCTGAACCATTGGTGAGGACTTGCAAGATCATGACTGGGGGTGGCATTTTCCTGGTCAGTGATGTTTGCAAGGACCGAAGAGTTTTTTGGGGGCATATGTCTACTCGTAATGCCATTTTTGAGCTACGATATAGTACTCGGGATGGTTTGGTTGAGTAGGCATCATGCTAGTATCGATTGTCGAGGAGGCAGAGTTTTGTTTCCGGTGCCAGGAGAGCCAGAGTTTGAGTTTGTCAGAGGAACAGCAGAGCAGAGCAGAGCAAAGAAGACTTCTGTGGAGCTTTGGTAGAAGAGCAGGAGCCGCCATATCTATTGATTGCAGAGTATATAGACATCTTTCCGGAGCAGTTACTGGGTTGCCACTGGATAGAGATTTGGAGTTCTCTATAGATTTGGTGCCAGGCGTAGAGCCAATATCACAGAACGTCTATAGAGTGAACAACAACGAACTGGCAAAGTTGAAGAAGAAGGTGGATGAGTTGCAGGACAAGGGCTTCATCCGCTCTAGTTTATTATCATGGGGTACTCCGGTATTATTTGTTCCAAAGAAGGATGAGTCAGTACGCATGTGTATCGACTACAGGACACTCAACAACCTCACTATCAAGAACAAATATTCGTTATCGCGAATTGATAATTTATTTGATCAGTTGAGCGGAGCGAAGGTATTTTCAAAGATAGACTTGAGGTTGGGGTACCACCAGGTGAAAGTGAAGAAGGAAGACATTCAGAAGACAGCTTTCAGGACTCAGAATGGGTAGTTTGGGTTCTTGGTGATACCGTTTGGGTTGACCAACGCCCCGGCGGTATTCATGAACCTAATGAATAAGGTGTTTCATCAGTACTTGGATCAGTTTGATGTAGTACTCATTGATAATATACCCCGGAGGAGCATGAGAAGCACTTGAGGATAGTTCTGGAGACCCTCAGGAAGGAGAAGCTATATGGCAAGCTTTCGAAGTGTGAGTTCTTCCTTGATAAGGTTGAATTCCTTGGGTATGTGATTACAGGAGACAGAATCTCAGTAGACCCGAAAAAAATTTTAACAGTTGAGTCGTGGTCTACCCCAAGTTCAGTAGTGGAGATTAGGAGTTTTCTTGGATTGGCAGGCTATTATCGAAGATTTGTTCAGGATTTTTCCAATATTATGGAGCCGATGACTAAACTAACCAGGAAGGACGTGGAGTTCGTCTGGACTGGGGATTGTCAATCTGCTTTTGAGAAGCTAAAGAAGAGGTTGACTACAGCTCCAATATTGACATTACCATCGGGGGCAGAAGATTGTCTATATACAGTAATGCATCAGGTAAGAATTTGGGTTGTGTGTTACAGCAGAACGGGGAGGTAATTGTGTAAACCCCCTCACCAAAAATAGATATTTTGTGTGTATTTTATATTATTATATTTATTATAGATATTATATTTCTTTAGAGTATTCTCTTAGTTAATTAGAAAATAAATTTCTTGATATATTTACTTATATAAATATTTATTTAGAATTATTTTAGGTTATTTTAGATTTTTGGAGATTTTTATAGAATTTTTGGTAATTAAAACTTAGGAAACATAAATTTCTAGGACTTCTATGATTTACTATACGACCATACTTGCATATTGTTCCTACCAAATATTTATTTTAGTTTAAAATATTTAATTATATTTTTCTGTAATTTATTTAGAATTTTAAGAAATTTATTTAGATTTCTAAAATTATTTAGGATTTATTTGGATATATATAGTCTTAATATTAGATAGATACTAATTTAGTGTTAATAGATATTAATAAGATTTTATAAATTATTTGTATTATCTTTAATTATATTTAAGATTATAAATTATTGAGATAAATTCAAACTCTATTTTAAATTAATTCAAATCCTGAACCTACTAGGAAAGCAACTTCATGCATATCCTATCCTTATTTAAATTCATCATAATACTATCCAAATTAACCAATCCTAGTCGTATTTAATTAAGTAGTGTCCACCATTATAAATACCTCATCCTTCATATTTTTCTTCCCCAAATTTCTCTCTTTTTTGTCCAAAATAGTCAAAATTCGTCATAAATTCAGCCTCATTTTCTACTAGTTATGACGAATTAAAAAGACGATATCTCCTAGCTCCGGACTCCAAACGTGCTCCAGTTTTTTTTGTTAGAACTATATCAAGGTTAGTTTTTTTATTATATAATTTATTTTAATAATTTATGAAACTATTTTCTAGAAAATTCTAAAGTATTAGTTGTCCGAAATCAGACGCGTTTTCGTATTTTTGAGATTTCGGGAGATCCCGAATTCGGAATTATGAACCGTTTAAAGTTTCGAAAAGTTGACATGATGAATTTACATAAAATAATATTTCTAGAATTTAACATATAAGTTTAATCTACTGTAAAATTTGTGCAACGTTGACGTAAATAGGAAAATACCGAAAATTATCATTTGTGCGCCTTGTGGACATAACTCTTTACCGACTTATGATTTTATGAAACCGTCGATTCCAGTATTCATGTAGCACTGAAATATATATAATTCTACACACAAATCAAAGATTTGAGTTGGTTGACTTTTTGGTCAATGGATTGCCTCGATTTACATGCCATGGATCACAAATCCGTAAAGTTGACTTTCTTTGGACCAAAATTAGGGTTTAACAAGAAAATCAGATTATAATAAGATTAAAATACTATTTTAGGTTATTTTATTAATAATTAAAATAGATTAAATGGAGGAACCTATTTACCCACTTTTGTAACCTAACTTGTTTAATTTATGTGACGGGTAGATCGGACGACGCCTTGAGTTGGGACTTCATCCTTTTCAGACCAGGCAAGATACCTTGCTAAATTGTTTACAGTATTTTGCATGCTTAGTATATTTCTGTATATTTATTGCATTTCTGTATAGTTCTTGCATGTGTAGTTTTCCTTCAGTCATTACTATGTATTAGATATGTTGACACACACATGGCACCTAGTATCATGAGAAGACAATCATTAGGCATATGGGCTTTTAACCACTCTGGTAAACCGTAGTATATAGTTTGCACTACGGGCGTGTGTTGCGCTGGTCGCTACCCCCGCGGTATGTCGATTTCTGGAGTCTCGCTGGTCGCTACCCCCGCGGTATATCGATTTATGATGTCCACTGACGTGTGTGTGAGTTGTGAGATAGATCGAGTAGCCTAACCTTGCCCATACGTTGAAAAGTTATCCTCATTTGCATTCATATAGATTGTCTTGTACAGTATACTTACATATTTTCTACCTATTATGCATGTTTACTGTATTCAAATTGGCTTGCTGTTCTGTATCTTGTTACGTCCCTCTGAGGACCGGGTCCCCTTCAGGTGTATCTGTTCTTGAGTATTTGCAGGAGCGTAGATTCGGATGGTTACATATGTTTCGAGGATGTCTTCTCTCCGACCCCATGATTGTTAGCTGGTATTTCTATATTGTGTTTATTGTGTTGTACCTTTATATTCGAGTTGGTAGTGGATTTGTTTCCATCCATCTATCATCCTTAGATACTTATATTAAGATCTAGTTTTATAGACACTGGTTATTTATTTATATTTGATTTTCGTGGATGAGATTTAGATTGTACCCTGTAACTTGTGATACATTTTATACCACTTGTGGATTTGATATTTATATTACAGCGTACGTATGGGTTATGATTTCCATATATTAGAGTTGCCATATCCATGCGGCTGGCATGCTTACGTGTCCTAGTCCTACGTATTTTTGGGACTGGGGCGTGACAGATTGCCTATGCTTCCAGGCAATTATGCCCGCATGAGAGGAATTACCCTACCCATGACTCAGAGTTGGCAGCAGTTATTTTTGCTCTTAAACTGTGAAAATACTACTTGTATGGAGAGCGGGTAGAGATCTTTACAGATCACAAGAGCTTGAAGTATGTGTTTACACAAAAGGAGCTCAACATGTGGCAGCGGCGATGGTTGGAGTTGATGAAAGACTTCGATATTTTTTTGCAGTATTATCCAGGGAAGGCCAACGTAGTCGCAGATGCCTTGAGCAGGTATCCAATGGTGATGTACTTGACGAGGGACATATATTTATTTGTCGATCTTGATAGCTTCGGTATTGAGATATTAGTTTCTGGAGTTACAACACAAATATAGGGACTTCAGGTACATTCAGAGTTGATGGATTGGATCAGAGCCGCACAGTTTGAAGATGAGTCTCTGAGGAGCATTAGAGCACAGGTCCGGATGGGATTGGCAGAGGACTTCAGCATTGTAGATGATAGGTCATTGTGGCATCGTAGTAGATTGTGTGTTTCGAGTGGAGCATCGCGAGAAGATTCTTCTGGAGGTGCATCGATCTCACTACTCTATGCATCCAGGTTCCAACAAGATGTATAGGGATATGAGAGAGCAGGTTTGGTGGTATGGTATGAAGCGGGAGGTAGCTAGCTTCGTATCTAGATATTTGATTTGCCAGAAGGTAAAGGTGGAGAGACAGAGGCCAGGTAGATTGCTACAGCCTTTACCTATTCTATAGTGGAAATATGAGCATGTGACGATAGATTTTATTTTAGGTCTTCTGCGTTCTCCAGACGGTAAAGATGCAATTTGGGTCATCATAGACAGATTGACCAAATCAGCCCACTTTCGGCCATTCAAAGTTCGTACGTCTACGGAGAAGCTCACGGAGATGTATGTGCGTCATATAGTCAGATTGCATAGAGTTTATGTGAGCATAGTCTTGGATCGGGATAGTCGCTTCATGTTCCACTTCTGGAGGAGTTTATAGGATAGCTTGGGCACTCAGCTCAAGTTCAGTACCGCATATCACCCTCAGACCGATGGACAGTCGGAAAGGACTATTCAGACTCTCGAAGATATGCTACGCACCTGTATTTTAGATTTTGGAGGATCTTGGGAGGATCATCTTCACTTGGTGGAGTTTTCTTACAACAACAGCTACCATGCCAGTATCGAGATATCACCATTTGAGGCATTGTATGGACGGAGATGTCGTACTCCGTTATCATAGGATAATATTGGTGAGAAAGATTTATTGGGAACAGAGATGGTCGTGGATGCAGCTGAGAAGGTGAAGCTCATCAGGGATAGACTTCAGGTAGCACAGGACAGACAGCGACATTGGGCCGATAGTCACCGGAGACTATTGGTGTTTGAGGTATATATTTTGTATTACATTGCTTGTGATTGTTTGTTTTGTTAGAGTGCTAAGGCTGTGTTTCATTCTAGGTTGGTGATCTGGTTTTCTTGAGGATTTCTCTGACACATTGCACAATTTATTTTGGTGGAGGTGGGAAGCTTAGTCCGTGATTCATCAGACCTTTCAGTATTATTGAGAGGGTCGGTGCAGTTGCCTACCGACTAGACTTGCCACCTGCATTGGAGGGAGTGTATAATATGTTTCACGTGTCACAGCTAAGACGGTACGTGGCATATCCTATTCATGTGTTGGATCACTTGAAGATAAAGGTGGGCCATACTCTTAGCTATCCAGAGCAGACAGTTGACATTCTGGATTAAAGAGAGAAGGTACTGAGGAACTAGACAGTTCTTTTAGTGCGTGTCGCATGGAGGCATCACTCTCCAGGAGAGAGTACCTGGGAGCGAGAGGCCGAGATGCGCGAGCGATATCCATATTTGTTTGAGCCGTGAGGTATAATTCTTTCTTGCTTGTATTGATTGCTTTTGGTAGTTAGTTTTTTTCTTAATTTTGAGGACACAATTTTTCTAAGGTGGGTAGGGTTATCACCCTCACTTTTTTAACTAAGGGGAGTTATGTAATTGGGCATGAGTATTTTTATTTTAGAATTATAATATTAAATATTGTGCATATTGTAAATATTAATTATTATATTATTTATTTATTATAGATGTTAGATTTATTTTGGACTTGTGTAGTGGACCTAACTATTTTAGTTTAGATCCATGGACCAATATTTAATTCTAGTTAGAATTGAGCCCAATAGTAAGCCCATTCATTAGGAGGATGAATTAATTAGTGAAACCAATTAGACTAGAACCTCCCTCCTTAATTATTTGTTCATGACAAGCCCTAAGGGGTATTTTGGAATTTCTATAGTAGCTTGGAAGAGGGGCAAGGGGCCGGCCACAATAGGGAGGAGAGAGACTCTCCCTCTTCTTATTTGTCATTCCAAATCTAGATCTAAATTTTTTTCTCTTCCAAATTCTTCATTCCCACACCAATTACTACTCAAATTTCTTTCCAATTCCTTCCCTATTCTTTATTGGAGGCTATTAGAATAAGAATCTATACGGAGGAAGCAAGGATCTACAAGGAGGAAGCAAAGATCTACAAGTTGGAGGCTCTTTTATCCAATTTAGAAATTTTTTTAGGAATCCATCTCCCAATAGGTACAATTAATTTTTTTCTCTCTAATTAGACTCTAAATCTATAATTTAATTATAAGGAACCATCCCATATTCTAAGGCTACCCATAGGAATTACAATTAGTTTCATAGGAGGCCTATGGAGAAAGTTATGTGGTATTTTGTGTAAATTTTGGGAGAATTTCGAGATTGGCACATCTTGTGTTTGTCAATAGATCAATTAGACCAAATTGACATGTGTTTGATTATGTGTGACTAGTGTCGTATCCACAATTGGATACGTGTAGGTCGTATCTCGACAAGTTGGAGATAGGGGTTGATTTAGTGATTTTCTTTCCGACACGGGGGGTTTGAGCATGTCATATTTTAACACGGGCACGTAGTTGAGTAATCAGTTATTTGTATTATTCATAATTATGATTTTAGACTTGCTAGTATCCTTCGGGATACGTTTGATTGTGTGGTAGAGCCGTATCGCAAGCGTATCATAGAATGAGTGTGATACGGGTGCGGTGCACTCCACGTGTTTGTTTTATTGCATTTTAGATTTAATTTGTCATGGTAATAATTATTAGAATATTATATTATTATGGTTGTATGATATATATGTATATGTATGTTTATGTATATGCCTATATTGCATTTGGAAGTATTTGTGGTCATGAGAGATAGGTGAGTGTATATGCATTTACTAGTGTAGTAGTTATATATAAATACTTAGTGATTATATATATATATATATATATATATATATATATATATATATATATATATATATATATATATATATATATATATATATTTGTAGATGTGTATATGTATGATTATATTCATATATGAGTGTATATCTATATATGTATAGATATGTATATATATTTACATATGTATGTGTGTGCATAGGATGTGAGTGAGTGAGTGAGTGTTATGAGCAGGAAGTGAGGGGTCGGGTAGCTCAACTGAAATGGCAAGAGCTACATAGCAGTCTTCAACATTTAGCAATGCATAGCAACAGTAAGCCAATGCGTCAACTGCAGTAAGAGGCTAGTAGTGTGCAGCTGCAGCAAACAATTAGCAATAGAGCAGTCACAGCAACAATAGTGTGCAGAGCAACAGCTACTGCAGCAACCTCAGTATACATCAAGAGCAGTAGCATCCAGCAACTGAGTAGTGTGTAGCAACCTTCAGCAACTACAGCAAGGCATGCAGCAGCAACAACAGCTGCAAACACAGCAAAGAGTATTCTGCAACAACAACAAAGGCAATAACAAAGACAACAGCAAGGGCAGCAGCTTGTGCAGCAGCTAGGGGGGTTAGTTAGTTCATTGATAGTTTTGTTAGTATTATTAATAGTCTAGTTAGTTAATCATATTGTTAGACTAGTAGTTATATATATATATATATATATATATATATATATATATATATATATATATATATATATATATACATTGATTACTAGTTAGTTATATGTTTACCTAATCTAATCTCTAATCTTTTAGAGGTAGCATACACTCCATCATATTTAAGAGTGATAACATCCATTCTACGAGCAACAATGGAATACTTCTTCTTTACGGATTCAAGTTCTTCCTTAAGTTTAGTATTCTCTTAAGAGCTCTTGTCAATGCTGGCAAGTTCCTCGTGGAGATTAAGCTTAAGTCTAGAATTATCTTTTGAATCGTTAGAAGTATGCTTTACTTCACTTAGTAAAGATGTAAGTCTCTCTATCTCAGTTTGACAATCTTGAATATCTTTTCTAGCATGCTTATATTTATTCCTAAGTTTTCTAAAATCATCAAGAAAATCACTAAAGGCATTACCTAACTCATCAAATGTAAAATCATCATAAGAATTTTTGTCTATTACCTTATCAGTTAGTGCAATGAAGCATACATTTGCCACTTCTCGATGATTTTCTCTTCGAATTCTCTAGTTTTGCTTTCATGCCAAATGCTAATATTTGCATACTTTCTTGATGTTCTTCTGGATGAGAGATCGTGGCGATTCCCTTTCTTTAAGTTTGGGCAGTTTTTCTTTATATGTCATGTTTTCTTGTAGTTGTAACATATAGGCTCTTTATCACTGTTGTTATTGATCTCCTTCTTCTTTGATCTCTTAAACTTTAGAAAAATTTTAAAGTTTCTGGTGATTAGGGCAACTTCTTCATCTTGAGATTCATCGTTGTTGGAGTCGTAGTTGGTGACCTTCTTATGATGGGCCTAGGTTCTTTTTAATAATTTATGTAAAGAAACATAAATAATATAATATACCACTTATACAATGATTCTTACCCACGATCGATTATCCGTCCCTGTAGTATGATCGATTATTCGTCCCTGCAGTAGGCAAGCATTAGCACAATTTACATATATGAATAAGAACTCATTATCCGTCTCTATATCAAGTGTTAGGCTTGCAAGAAAGATGTCTTAGCATGCGTCCTAACTACATGATGGTCCATGGGTAATCCCATGATTAGCAGCGGTGACACAAGGTTCTACTCTGCACTAATATACGTGAATGTCAGCAGTTATGACTCAAGGTTCAGCTCTTCACTCTAATATACACGAATACTAGTAGTTATGACTCATAGTTCCGTTCTTCACTAATAGACACAACGCCCTCCTTTTACTGCCTCAAGGTGCTCTCACAATCTCCCCAAGGTCGAACGATTCCTAGTGCCCCTGGAACCGATTGAGAGACTAGTACCTTGTGCACAAGTTGTATGAGACCAATGTATGCAAGAAATATCTACCAGATAAGATACTATTATGCACAGTCTTGAACAATAAGCATACATTTCTATCTTTTCTTCTTATTTTTATATCGTTGACTGTCAAACCATAAGAGATTTTCTATATACTTCTTGTTGTGCAGCATATGAGTGAGGAACATGTAGCATTTATCTAAACGAGTTAGCGACAATTCTATATTTCAAGCATATAGTTCATCTCTTTTATCTTATCTTATTATTATAGCATCACTGAACATAGGGGCATACATTTAGCATGGACAAGGTATCTTTTGTTAAAGGCATGAAGACAAATGATTCATCAAAAGGTCGAAGCCACGGGAGGATCACAGCTGGCCTATGCGTCCTGAAATTGCACCAACACTTAGTTAGCATCCTTCAATCTCTTTCTCTTATGATTCGGAAAGAATGAACAGCGAGAAAAGCGAATAATAAAAACCAAATCATCGAAACCAACACAAAAATGCATTCAATAAAACCAAGTAGCGAAAATATCCATCGAAAACTCTTAGACTCATTCCAATAGAGCCAATTCATGAGTTGAAAAGGTTCATTATATTTTGTCCGTGATTGATTAGGCCGTAAGATTTCTCCGATACTCAGTTTCAATTGATTAGACAAGCCACATGTATCACTTAGTGGACCGCTGGAAGTAGGATACTACACTAGTACCCCAAAATGCACCTTCAACAGAGATGCACTCATAACCATTTGAGTTTCATATTCATAGTATGATCTATCCGAGGAGAGTACAATAGGGTGACTGACTACGTCCAGCTTTTGTTTCTTCTTCTTGTGTGGTTCTTGGCCCACCATGTTGATGAAAATATATGAGATATCATTATCATGGTGTTACAACCTCTGCCTTTTTCATTGCTGTCTCAGAAGAGTAGCAACTTGTAGTCTGTTGAATACTGAAGGCCTAACGGGTACTTCATCATTCTTGGTGCAACAACATTAGATATTAATCTGACGACAACAAACCCCTACTGTGGGAGGTAATATATCTTGAGTATCTGGATCCTTGCATTAATGGTAAAGATGTTCTTGAAGATCAAGACTTAAATGATCTTTTGTTGAAGGTCTGAACATTAGACATCCTGGAATATGGCTTCCCGTGGGAGGTTGGCTTCCTGCAAAAAAAAACTTTCCTACTTGCAAGCTTGGAGCAATATAGGCCTTACAAGATTAGACCTTCTCGGTTTAACTTGATGTTTGTTACAACAACATTGCTATTTGTGTTCCTTTGGGAAGTACCCTCTATATGAGTAGTACTTTTGTCCCTATAGGAAGCGCCTATGGCAGGAACTTCAACTTTATCATTGTAAGAAAGATCCTTCGTAGGAACGACAATGGTTCTTGTAGGAAGCATCCTTTACGAGAACAACAGGTTCAAAGTTATATCTCTAGCTCTTGAAATCGAACACTAGAGTTGCATCAGTTACGGAAAGTATATTTTGGCGAAGAAATAACTTCCTCTTTGCTGGGAATCAGACACGCCCTGCAAGCATTCTGACACCGTGTCCGAGAGTGCCCGCAGCAAAAAATATAGGCCAACCCACCTGAGATAACCAACCCCTGTCTAACGAACACCAAGCACAAATAAAGACAAGTATATGGCGGTGACTATGTCACATGGACAAATTCCAACCTTAATAACTCAGGTAAACTTATAAGATTGACAAAATTAATTTTGAACCCTTTGCCCTAATAGATTCAACACCCTCACCACACTCAAAAAGAAAAGAAAGATATTACAATTGAAATCACTCACCAACCCAAAGCAATCTCCCTAACCGAAGTTGACAACTCATCGATTAGATCTCTTCTTCCTTTTGTCTTGGATGACAAGGTCCTAAGAGTAAAGCACGGACTTTCTCTTAGATTTTCTTGTGGACGAGCACCCTGAATCTCAACTTTATGCTATCTTTGTGCCTTTACCCTCCTCTTATATTTATAGGATAAGAAATCCTATTTTAGGTCATAATAGAATTTTTTAAATAGAAAACCTTAAAATAAGAATTATATTTTACCTAAAATAGCCCAACACCAATTATGGACGTCCAAATATGGTCAAATTAAATATTTGATACAAATTTAAAATCTAATCAAATCTTACATTTAATGTAGATTTTTAAATTATATCAAATCAAATCTTTGTCCATATTTGTTCTTCAAAATTCACCAAATATAGACTGGGCCCCAACAATCTCCCCCTCCAATCTGATGAGAGGGTGTTGACCCATGGCTTCTCAACTGGACTCTATGCATGTCGTCCAGTGACAGAGTTCCTGCTCCCCCATGCCACCGATCTCCGATCCCCCAAGTTGCTTTGTATCTTTCTTCGTCTCCAGCCCCTCGACCGTCATGTCGACGCTAGCTGCCATGCATAGCACCTTCTGTACCACTGGGATCCTGTCGACATCAATGACACAGCTGAGACCAAAGTCCCAGACTATCAGCTTCACTGTGAGACTTGGATGCCTGTCCCCGACTTTCGTCTTCTACCAAAATATGTTAATATTTCGACGAGCTTCTACACCCTTGGCTGGTCCAACCAAGCGGACGATACGATTCTCCCGAGATTCGAACTCCTGAATCTGCCTACCCTCATGTCTGAACTTGAAGCTCCCCCATACACATGCGTCCTCGAGCAGAAAATTATATCTTGTGTATGTCGTCGATGACCCGCAGCTCCACCTGAATTATATGAATGATGATGATCCCATCTTAAATTGAGTTTGCTGCAAACCTTGATCTTCTTCCAGGCCTCGAACTGCTGAAACCAATATCGCTCCGTGAAGCTTTGGTAAACCACCCATCGCAAAATCCGGATCCGTAAAGCAAACCCCACCTGGAGACCGAGTAGCTGTCATGGGACTAACATAATAACCCTCAATCTTTAGCTCATCACCATTCGTTGCTTTGTCTCGATGAACCGAATACTCCATAATCCTTAAAGTATCTCGAAGCCCCTCCTCAGCAAGGTCCCGACGATCCAACTCCTGTCGAATACCCCTCAAGCCTTCATCCGATGTCTGTGTCCTGCCTGTACAAGTCAGCGGCTTGAGCCTGTACATGCCATAACATAAATCTCCTCGAGCCAGCTGTTAGGAACCCTTCGTAAGCATCCAATTTTGTCCCCAAACAAATTATGACACCATCATCCACCATCCTCCCTACCGAAACCAAGTTCTAGCGCAAACTCGATACATATCTCACATTCTTGAGAACGAGCTTCTCACCAAGCTCCATTGTCAAGTGCACATCACCGATGTCACGACTCGCACCTGGTGTAAGGGTACGAGTACGTGGTTACGTCCAGCCTACGTCATAGCATTAGCAGTAGAACATTGTCTAGGTCAATAATACTATCTAAATATCTCACATAATATGTATAATGTACATGTCAATGATATTTCAACTCCAAATGGAGGAATAATATGATAATATGATAATCAATACTCAATCAGAATAAAACTAGAGAAAGATATGGCACGAGACGAATAGAGTAACAAGTCATAATACAAAGTCTCAAATATATATACAACACATTAAATGTCATGCCCCAATCTCCTGTAAGTTCGATCATCCCCGCTGAAAATAAATTACCACATTGCAGCGCTCCGGAAGACAATCATTCTCATCGGGACGTGATGTCGTGCGAGCCTGGAGTTGCGCTCGCATAAGAAGATATTGTCAAACATCATAGTTATCATCAAAACAACCAAGTTGTAGTGAAAGTCAAGTATTGTGTACCAAGCACAAATCAGAGTATACGCAGTGAAGCTCTCGATAGGGTCTAAATGAAAATGCCACGAAGGAAATTGCCACATGTCCCGTATATCACTCTTGCGCTTTCTCTTAGGCGATGCATCACTCTTGCTCTTTCCCTTACCCACAAGGTATATACTGTTCCATACATCATGTCCCGTATATCTAAGCAGTGCCACTACACCTGCGTACCTAAAATAATGCCAACAAACGTGGGTCAGTACATAACTATACTGGTGACTGGGGTAACCCATTCGTCTAAATTGATACTAAGTAGAATAGTGAATGCAAACAGTTATATGGTGATCTTTCTACTTGAATCCTAGATTCATTTCATGGAAGAGATATGACATATTAAGGAAAACTGTAAAGCAGGTTAAGCATGCAAGCATTCAACTCAAGCAAATATACAAGCAGATATATCCAACTCAAAGAAAACTAACAAGCAGACCGTTCTACTCAAACCCAATCAATGCGTTAACCTATCGAATCATAATCCAATCCTTAATATCTATCCTTAAACAATGCCACAATCCATGCCTTACTAATCTAATCTCGATATGCATACTCTTGCCCGAGGCAAGGTGGCCGCCGCCTACACAAAAAGCATAAACCAAACCAAACTAAAGGAAACCAACTCTTATCTATATGAAGTTACTGGCCAAGCCATAAAGGACTAATCAACTGCAGTTCTATCCGATTCAGCGCTGAGTAGTAGCCCGACTGGTCGTATCAAACTACCGGCATCGCGCCCAAGGCACGTTACCATTTATTTTCTCCATGGCCAAACGGTCCCAGTGCCCCAGAGCATATCCCGTTCGAGGAAACCAAACCCTGTGTGCAACAGGTTGTCCGTGACCAATGTAAACACCAAGTAGGTATGACGAAAGAATAGAGCCTTCTCACCCCACCAAACGATACTCGCCTTAATCCAACCAATTATCTATAACCATTATCCAACATATATCCCAAGGCACCATCTCAAGTTATCTCCATAGGCATTATGCCACTTCTCGACAGAGTATTCCAATTGGTGCAACACCCCTCACTCCGAAAACTCCTTAGCACAATGCCCCAACAGTGGCATAATGCCCTCTCTGATGCAGTTGTCCAGTTTTGAATCATATCTGCAAGCTTTGTTTGACAAAGCGTCCGACATGATACTCGTGTGAAATGCACGCTCGCTAACTCACTCAAAGTGCCTCGATATTCTAACCAAGATGATCCACTCAAGCTCCAACTGCCCAAACATAAATCCAACTCAAACAATAAATCATATCTACCCAAATGGTGCACACTCTATGCACGCCACAATGCAGTGATTCCAATATTCTAGTTCCAAGTGTTCAAGCCATTACGTGCGTTCCATATTATTAGGCATGAAAGAGTAGAGGAGAAGGGACAGAGCCCACTCACCAAGTCTGATTTTACTAGCTCTCTGCCTTGCCGATATGGCCAATCCCTTGAACCTATGGTCTGATACAAAGCACGATCTACTCAATTGGTATGACCATGCGAGCAAGTCGTGCTCTCCAAATCATCCGACCGATCGGACTAAGAAAGACGGTATTATTGCCTAATCCTGCAATCCCAGTACTACTCTGAACGAATACTTGAATCCATATCATGACGTCCGTAATCTGCACATGAAACCAACTCAAATCAATACTTACTCCCAAATTCCATAAATCAAAATGTAACCAGCTATTGCCTCATTCAATCTGACTTACCGTAATGCACCGTATGATTGTGGGACATTACATCAAATATCTAAGATATGGTCACAGCCAATATAATAATACATAGCTAAATCCCCTCGATAGCTGGCACTATGTCATCATGTTCTAAAGGTGCAATCTCAGATGGCTTACCATCCTGCGGCCCGTAGTATGTGGGATACATCTCCTCTAACCAATCATCTGAAAAATATGTCCAGTCAGGATTGGAGCGAAGTATAAAACTCTGTAAGCAGTTCCAAATACATGATAGAGAATATATGACATGCAATAGAAAATAATACAAGATGTACTAGGAAATAGAAATACAGCTGAAATATGCAAATAAATACAATAAAAACTAAAAATTAAATATAGGCAATATGGAATGAACTGTAAGTAAGAGAAACTAGACTATTGTCTTTGTGATTTAGAGCATAAGTTTGATATGTGATCGGTTTGGGTCACACGTGATTATTCTAAGGTAACTCAATTATACATGAAGTATATAATGACATACACATGATTACGCTAATATATTTGATCACATAACCAACTTTTACTCCCCTGCCCCAACCAATACTCATGGATCCAATCATGACACATTACGCACATGATTTAATATAAGTACATTGCACATAGATAGTGAGATCACATGAAGCACATAAAAAATAATACCCGATGCATATGATAAAATACATGTATAAGGAGTACCCTGTACACGGTAAGGGGATAACATCTCCTGACATGATCCATATAGTACCAGTTCGTGTAACAATGTATCGGAGTCAAGTATACAGTTCTAGAACAAGTAATATATATACTATCATATAATAAAAACTAATAGAGAAATATACTTGTCTGTGGTCCTGAGCAAAAGGTACGACTCGGTATCCGAGCTGGTGTCACACAACCCTATATAGGAATATCATATCAAAAGGTATAATAAAAAAAGAAACGAGTTAAAGAATGCTCTAATATGATTTCTAGGTCATTCCTAGGTCACACTAGTCAAAATAGACCAAACTAGGCCAACACCTTGATTTCAGGTTTATACTAGCTTCTAGGTTGATTTCAAGCCCATACTAG
The DNA here is from genome assembly GCA_036927795.1 of Iris macrosiphon. Lineage (NCBI taxonomy): Eukaryota > Viridiplantae > Streptophyta > Magnoliopsida > Asparagales > Iridaceae > Iris > Iris macrosiphon. The sequence goes on along the minus strand of JAYESA010000015.1, from coordinate 115,208,985 downwards.
TTGATACTAAGAATACTAAGTCATAACTAGTAGGGATTAGCTAACTAGCTACTGTTACTAAATAACTATATCTAACTTATACATATATAACTTAGCTAATATACCTTGGTCAATACCCTTAATCACTATTTATAACTCAAAACTTCATCACTACCCATACCCATGATAACTTGATTCCTAGACTCACACTAACATATCTAATCTTCTCAATATCATACTCACTGAGTTCAAACCTTAACTGGGCACTCTCTTAATTCCCTGCTGTGCAACTCCAAGTTGCAGCTGTTGTTGCTGTATCATCATATCAGTACACCTAATGTACTGATACTCACTTCTTCCTTCCCTTTATTCACTCCAACCTGGCACCTCCCTTCACTCCATCATATCACCTTTGCATCTCCTGATGGCCTGCAGATCATCCCAATAGTATGCACCCCATTCTAAAGCCTATAATTTCCCATACCTGAGCAAATGCCTTCACCAAGTGCTATTGCTCCTGATAATAGTGCACAACAATATGTGCACTGTTGCTGTTCTTTGAAGGTAATACTCAAAGTGTAAAATGTCACTCATCATTATACACCAAGGCACACCATTCTCAGGTCTGACTGAATCATAAGTTTCCCCCCTTATGCAGTACACGAAAGTGCACTGCTCTAATGTTGCTACTACTACCGTGTTCTTCATATGACCACTACTTAGTGTCCTAAGTATCAATGCACAACAGTGCACTAATGGCATTGTTGTGACCAACCCGACACCACGACTGCTCATTTGTAGTTTATTCCCCCTATCTTCTTAACACTGGTAGTCACTACTAGCTCAACCTCCTTCAACAACACCCCCCAAACTGTTACCAAGTCTGAAATAAACCTCCCTTTCCATACACACACATACAAATACACACTAGTATCACTCACAGATGCTTGAATACATACACTTGCACTGTCACTCCTTGCTACACCCCCACAATCACCACAATCTCAATGACACAGTTCACTGACACTATGCACAGTATCCCCCCCCTCCTTACAGTTATTACCCAACGCACATTCAACACTTGCATCCCCAAGAGCACACACCAACATATATATCTTATCAAATATATAATCTTATCTACACACACACACACACACACACACACATACACACACACACACACACACACACATATATATATATATATATATATATATATATATATATATATATATATATATATATATATATATATACAAATAATAGGTTGAGTGTGTACACTAATAGCCATTTCACCAAACACCTTGAAGACACACTAGGATACGCTCATGATACGCATCCCAAACTCAACCAAAACTAAACAAAAACCTACCAACAAGTCATAAATGATGCTTAAAGCCTAAACAAAGTATTAGCAAGCTATTCTAAGTGCCATGGCAAAATATGGTATGTGTGTCATCTGTGTCGAAAAAAAAACCCCTAAAATTATCCTGTATCACAAAGTATTGAGATATGGTCTACTCGTATCCATTTATGGACATGCATCTAGTCTTACACACTCAATCTAAGTCTAATTAGACCAAGTTGGTCTCATGACACATACTTCATGCATTAATCTCGTAATTCCCCCCTAATAGGGCACAAAAACCTATGTAAAAGTCACAATAGAGGTCAATTGGACCTAGTTCTTGTTTCTATGGGTAGTCCTATGACATGGAAGGGTTCCTAATAGTCAAATACATTAATTAGAGTCTAATTAAAAGAAAAAATTCAGAATTATACCTATTGGGAGATAGATTCCCAATGAATGCTCAAATGGATACAATTAGGACACAAGCTCCTTGTCAAATCCTCTATCTTCAAGTGCTTCTTGCAATCCAAGCTCCAATGCTTCTTAGATGATGAAATTGGAAGGGAATGAGAGTGAATTAAGGGAATTTGGTGGAGAGATGAAGTGAACACAATTGGGGATCGAGAATAAATAAATTAATGAGAGGAGAGGGAGAGAGAGAGAGAGAAACCCCCTCCTATAGTGGTCAGCCCCTTGGCCCTCTCCCAAGCAACTATGCAAAGTCCGAAATTCCTCCACTAGTTATCATGTAGGTCTTTAATTATGAAGGATATATTAAGAAGCATCTAATCCTAATGGAAGTTTAATTAAATCACCTATTTAATGAAGATGGTTGAGTCTATGGGCCTAGCCCAAAATGTTTTAATATGTCATGATAAATCTAATTAGGTCCACTAGGGTCTTGTCTAATAAATAGGCTAGCTACTTACCTATAATAAATAATATTATATCTAATATATAATGCTAACACAATATTAAATATTCATACAATATATAAATAATATGAATAGACAAAAATACCCCTATTTAGAAATATGGTAATGACAAGTCTAGCCTCCTTAGAAAAATTATATCCTCAAAATTTAAAGAAGGAACTATCATTATAACAATAATCACAACAAGAAAAGAAATTACCTCATGGCTCGAAAAGATAAGGATATCGCTCGCGCATCTCGGCTTCCCTCTCCCAGGTAGACTCTCCCGGAGAGTGATGCCTCAAAACGATGCGTACCAAGGAAATCGTCTGGTTCCGCAATACATTTTTCTTGCGATTCAGAATCTACACAAGTTGCTCTGGATAACTGAGAGTCGGACCCACCTCGATCTTCGAGTGATCTAATATGTGATTGGGATCTTCCACATACCATCTCAGCTACGACACGTGGAACACGTTGTGCACTCCCTCTAGTGCAGGTGAGATGTATGTGCGATAGATTGTCAGATTACATTCAGTTCCTGTGAGCATTATCTCGGATCGGGATAGTCGCTTTATATCCCACTTCTAGAGGAGTTTGCTGGATAGCTTGGGCACCCAGCTCAAGTTTAGTACCGTATATTACCCCAGACAGATGGGCAGTTGGAGAGGACTATTCAGACTCTCGAGGATATACTTCACACTTATGTTTTAGATTTTAGAGGTTCTTGGGAGGATCATCTTCACTTGGTAGAGTTTTCTTACAACAACAGTTACCAGGCCAATATTGAGATATCACCATTCGAGGCTTTATATGGACGGAGATGCCGCACTCCTCTATCTTGGGATAATGTTGGTGAGAGAGCCTTGTTAGGGCCAGAGATGGTTATGGATGCAGCTGAGAGGTGAAGCTTATTAGAGATAGACTTCGGGTGGCACAGGACAGACAACGATATTGGGCTAACAACCACCGGAGACCTTTGGAGTTTGAGGTATAGGTTTTATTTTGTTTTGATTGTGATTGCTTATTTTAGATTGAATGTTAAGGTTGTATTTTGTTCTTTGTTGGCAATTTGGTGTTCTTGCAAATTTCTTCGACACGGGACACGATTTGCTTTAGTAGAGGCAGGAAGCTTAGTCCATGGTATATCAGACCCTTCAGTGTTCTTGTGAGGGTCGGTGCAGTGCTAGCTTCTCCGTAGACATACCCACCTTGAATGGCAAGAAGTGAGCCAATTTGGTCAACCTGTCTATAATGACCCAAATTGCGTCTTTTCTTCCTGGAGAACGCATAAGCCCCGATACAAAATCCATGGTCATATGCTCCCACTTTCACTCTAGAATGGGTAAAGGCTAAAGTAAACCTCCCGGCCTCTGCCTCTCTACCTTTACCTGCTGGCACATTAGACACCTGGATACGAAGCATGCTACCTCCGGTTTTATTTCATACCACCATACATGCTACTTCAGGTCTTTATACATCTTGTTGGCACCTGGATGCATTGAGTATTGAGATCGATGCGTCTCCTGAAGAACCTCCTCGGGCAACTCTCCACTCGGCACACATAATCTGTTACCGTGCCACAATGATCCATCCTCAGTAATAGTGAAGTACTCGGATAATTCCATCTGAACCTGTGCCATGATACTCCTCAGAGACTCATCATTATACTATGCAACCTTGATCTTGTTTATCAGCTCAGACTGTATCTACAATCCCCACATCAGTGCCTCGATACCAGGAACTAGCACCTTAATACCCAAACTCTCAAGATCGACCAATGAGTGTCTATCCATAGTCAAGTACATAGCCACTGGGTACCTACTCAAGGCATCAGCGACTACGTTGGCCTTTCCCGGATAGTACTGCAATGATATGTCAAAGTCATTCATCAACTCCAACCACCGTCGCTGTCTCATGTTCAGCTCTTTCTATGTAAATACATACTTTAAGCTATTGTGGTCTGTAAAGATCTCCACACACTCTCCATATAAATAGTATTTCTATAGCTTGAGAGCAAAGATGACCGCTGCCAACTCCAAATCGTGGATAAAGTAATTCTTTTTATGAGGACATAATTGCCTGAAAGTATAAACAATCACCTTCCCATTCTGTTGTAAGACAGAACCCAAACCCTTTCCTAAAGCATCACCATAGATAGTGAATCCACCTTATCCTAATGGCAATGTCAACACTATAGCTGTCGTTAATCTCCTCTTCAGCTCATCAAAAGTGGCCTGGAAATCCTCTATCTAGACAAAATCTATATCCTTCCTGGTCAGCCTAGTCATCGCCTCTGCAATCCTGGAGAAGTCATGTACAAATATCCTGTAATAGCCTGCTAGTCCTAGAAAACTCCTGATCTCTTCCACTGAACTCGGAGTAGGCTACGACTCCACTGCTTAAACCTTCTTCGGGTCAACTGAGATTCAGTCTCCTGTCACTATATAACCAAGGAATTCAACCTTGTCAAGAAAGAATTCATACTTTGAGAGCTTACAATAAAGCTTATCCTTCCTAAGAGTCTCCAAAACTATCCTCAGGTACTCCTCATGCTCCTCCGGGGTCTTCAAATACACAAGGATATCATCAATAACAAACTTATCAAGATACGGGTAGAAGACCTTGTTCATCAGATTCATGAATACCGTCGGGGCATTAGTCAACCCAAACGACATCACCATAAACTTAAACTGGCCATACCGAGTCTGAAAAGCTATCTTTGGAATATCTTTCTTCTTCACTTTCACCTGGTGGTATCATGACCTCAAGTCTATCTTTGAAAATACCTTCGCTCTGCTCAACTGATTAAAGAGATAATCTATCATCGACATCGGATATTTGTTCTTGATAGTGAGGTTGTTCAGAGCCCTGTAGTTGATACACATGCGTACTGATCCATCCTTATTCGGTACAAACAATACCGAAGCACCCCATGATGATGAACTGGATCTGATGAAGCCCTTATCCTGCAACTTATTCACCTGTTTCTTTAACTCTTCCAGTTCATTGTTGTCGACTCTACAGACGTGCTGAGATATTGGCTCTATGCCTGGCACCAAGTCTATAGAGAACTTTGTATCTCGTTCTGGCGGCAAGTCCGGCAACTCCTCCAGGAAAATATCCATAAACTCGGTTATTAACGGATGTGGCAGTTCCTTCTCTTCCACCATGGCTCCATATGTAGCACCCTCTTTCTGTTTCGTTGTTCCTCTGGCAATCTAAAACTTTGGCTCTCTTGGAGGACTAAACAATACCATGCCTCCATAATAATCTATAATAGCATGGTGCCTACTCAACTAATCCATCTCGAGTACTATGTCGTAGCTCGGAAGTGGCATTACAAGTAAGCACGCAATCAACTCCCGGCCTTCCAGTCTAACTCTTCGATCCTTGCGAACATTACTAACCAGGATAAGGTTACCCCTAGTCGTGATCTTGCAAGTCCTAGCCAAAGGTTCAGCCTCTAAATGATGCTTAAGAGAAAAGATACAGATACAAAGCTATAGGAAGCAACGAAATTAAATAAAGCATAAGCTGGAAAAGAATCGATAAGAACTGAACCTGAAACACATCCCCTACTAGCTTGGTCTCCTTGACCGACATGGCGAATGCTCGTCCCTGCTGTGCACCTCTCTGCTGCTAGTATTTAGCGAATCTTTGTTATTGTGTCTGCAATGGAGGTCCCTTCTGCTGACCCTCAGGTGGCCTCACTGGTACTCCCTGGATTGGAGCTCCACCCTGAGCTGTATGTGTGGAAGACATAGGACACTCTCTCAACTGATGGTATGCTGCGCCACAAAAAAAATACCTACCCAGCCTCTTCCTGCACATGTCCTATCCATGCCCTGGCTTCTTACAAAAGGGGCAAACACGAGCTGGCTGGGCTGGCCTCTGCATCTGGTGCGTCTGCTGTACTGGTGCTCTAGTCGGTGCAGGAAACTGTTGTCTCTGCTGCTGGAAATAGGGTCGCTTGGCTGGACCTGCACTACTGCTGCCACCAAAGATCTCTCGGTCTCTCTTGGGCTCAAACTCAGGTCCCTCTCGACCTTGTGGGCCTCCTTCAGGATAGCTGCGTATGTCTCGTGGCTCGAGAAAATGAGAGCCTTTACCTACCAGTTCAGGCCCTCTCTAAATTGACTCATCCGGATCTCAAGATCTCGCACCATGTAGTCAACATATCTACCCAATCTGCCAAACTCTGCGGCATACTCCTCAACCGACATGTTCTCCTGCTGGAGGTTCTGGAACTGTCGCTCCAAATTAAGTCTTTCTGTGGGTGGAAAGAACTTCTTCTTGAACAAGTCCTTGAAATCCACCCATGTCAATCCTGGATCAGATATCTGTGGCTCATTCTGGAGCCATATACTAGAAATGTCCAACATCTGTAAGCCTGTCGCCTCCACCTTCAGATCCTCTACTAGGCGGGATAAGTGCATGACGCGCTCTATGTTCTCCAACCAATCATTAGCATATACAATACCCTCTGTCCCCTTGAAGTCACGGGGACCCAACTTTTTGAAGTCCTGAATATCGCCTGGCTTGGGCTGGACACCCTGTGGCTGTGGAGGAGCCCCCCTCTCTACTGCTGCAATAGCCACCTGATAGGCATTCTCAATGCCCTATTCATCACGTCCGACTGCCGGTGTTATGCCTCAGCCTGGGCCCTCTGGGCCTCCATCATCTCTCAAAAAAGTATAATTAACTGAGTAGCATCAACTGGCACTGGAGGTGGTAGGGGAAGTCCATCAGAAATAGTTAGGACTATCCTCGAAACTGGAGGAGAAGCACCCCCGAAAGCTGCTGCTAAAATCCCTACCTGGACCGGTGAGACGACCCTCTGAACTAGATAAAATGGAGTAGTAGTTGCTGCCCTCTCCGCAACAGGTTGGGAAGTAGCTGAGTAAGCTACAGCTGCTCCCAAGTGAATGAACCTGATCTTCGGAGGTATCCTAAAGACATATTCAAAACAAAAGAATCAATAGTGCGGAAGATACGATATCATCTAAGAAGGACAATAATATTCCCAGAAATCAATATTCAGAATGATAAAGATTGCAAAATCAATAGATTAAAAATATTCCTAGATGTGATTGAGTATTCTCTCATCCTTTATTCCCTAGTCCTATTTCCTATAGTAGGCTTGTAGTAATACTCCAAGTCTGAGTACTACTACTAGAGACCTGCATAGGCCACCACAAAAATGTATTACGACCCGCACCCTGTGTAAGGGCACGAGTACTTAGGTACGTCCATCCTATACCGCAGCATCGACAGTAGAACATTGTCTAGGTCAACAATACTATCTAAACAGATCACACAATATATATAATGTACCTGTCAATGATATCTCAACTCCAAATAGAGGAACAATATGATAATATGACAATCAATACTCAATCACAATAAAATTAGAGAAAGATATGACACGATATAAAATAGACAAATAGAGTAATAAGTCACAATACAAAGTCTCAAATATATATACAACACATCAAATATCAAAGATATGGTCACATCTAATATAATAGTGAAATAGCTAAATCCCCTCGACAGGAGACATTATGTCATCCTGCTCTAAAGATGTAATCTCAAATGGCTCGCCATCCTGCGGCCTGTAGTATGTGGGACATATCTCCTCTAACTAATCATCTAAAAAATATATCCAGTCGGGATTGGAGCGAAGTATAAAACTCTGAAAGCAGTTCCAAATACATGGTAGAGAATATATGATAAACAATAAAAAAATACAAGATGCACTAGGAAATAAAAATACAGCTGAAACAGGCAAATAAATACAATATGAACTAGAAAGGTAAATACATGCAATATGGAATGAACTATAAGTAAGAGAAACTAGAATATTGTCTTTATGATTTAGAGCATAAGTTCGATATGTGATCGGCTTAGGTTGCACATAATTATTCTAAGGTAACTTAATTATACATGAAGTATATAATCGACATACACATGATTACACTAATAGATTTGATCGCATAACCAACTTCTACTCCCCTGCCCCAACCAATACTCATGGATCAAATCATGACATGTTATGCACATATTTTAATATAAGCACACTGCACATGGATAATGAGAGCACATAAAGCATATACAAATTAATACCCGATGCACATGATGAAATACATGTATAAGGAGTACCTGTTGTATACGGTAAGGGGATAACATCTCCTGACATGATCCATATAGTACCAGTTCATATAAAATTGTGTCAGAATCAAGTATACAGTTCTAGGACAAGTAATATATATAATATCATATAATAAAAACTAACAAAGAAATATACTCACCTGTGGTCCTAAGCAAAAGGTACGACTCGATATCCAAGCTGCTGTCTACACAATCCTATATAGGAATATCATATCAAAAGGTGTAACAAAAAAAGAAATGAGTTAAAGAATGCTTTAATATGATTTCTAGGTCATTCCTAGGTCACACTAGTCAAACTAGGCCAATACCTTGATTTTAGGTTCATACCTAACTTCTAGGTTGATTTCAAGCCCATACTAGTTGATACTAAGAATACTAAGTTATAACTAGTAAGGATTAGCTAACTAGATACTATTACTAAATAACTATATCTAACTTATACATATATAACTTAGCTAATATACCTTGGTCAACACCGTTAATTATTATCTATAACTCAAACCTTCATCACTATCCATACCCATGATACCTTGATTCCTAGACTCACACTAACATATCTGACCTTCTCAATATCACACTTACTGAGTTCAACCCTTAACTGAGCACTCTCTTAATTCCCTGTTGTGCAACTCCAAGTTGCAGCTGCTGCTGCTGTAGCATCAGATCAGTGCACCTAATGCACTGATACTCACTTCTTCCTCCCCTTGATTCACTCCAACCGGGCACCTCCCTTCACTCTATCACATCACCTGTGCATCCAACATTCCCCCTTCATGTGGATACACTGCATCAGTCCCCAAGTCATTGCACTATTGTGCAATGAACTCCTTGCACCTCCCGATGGCCTGCTGATCTTCTCAATAGTCTGCACCCTATTCTAAAGCCTACAATTGCCCATGCCTGAGCAAATGCCTTTACCAAGTGCTACTGCTCCTGATAATAGTGCACAAAAATATGTGCACTGCTGCTCTTTGAAACTAATACTCCAAGTGTAAACTTTCACTCATCATTGTACACCAAGGCAGACCATTCTCAGGTCTGACTAAATCATAAGTTCTCCCTTATGTAGAGCACAAAAGTGCACTACTTCCATGTTGCTGCTACTACCGTGTTCTTCATATGGCCACTACTTAGTGTGCTAAGTATCAGTGCACTAATGGCGCTGTTGTGACCAACCCGATACCATGGCTGCTCATTTGTAGTTTATCCCCCCTATCTTCTTAGCACTGGTAGCCATTGCTACCTCAACCTCCTTCAACAACACCCCCAAACTGTTACCAAGTCTGAAATAGACCTCCCTCTCCAAACACACACATACAAATACACACTAGTATCACTCACAGATGCTTGAATACATACACTTGCACTGTCACTCCTGGCTACACCCCCATACTCACCACAATCTCAATGATATAGTTCACTGACACTATGCACAGTGTCCCCCCTCCTCACAGTCATCACCCAACACACTCAATACTTGCATCCCTAAGAGAATACACCAACATATATATCTTATTAAATATATAATCTTATATATACACACACACACACACAAATAATGGGTTAAGTGTGTACACTAATAGCCATTTCACCAAACACCTTGAAGGCACACTAGGATACGCTCATGATACGCATCCCAAACTCAATCAAAACTAAACCAAAGCCTACAAACAAGTCATAAATGATGCTTAAAGTCTAAACAAAGTATTAGCAAGCTATTCTAAGTGCCATGACAAAATATGATATGTGTGTCACCCATGTCGAAGGAAAAACTCCCAAAATTATCCCGTATCAGAAAGTATTACGATACGGCCTACTCGTATCCATTTATGGACATGTATCTAGTCTTACATACTCAATCTAAGTCTAATTAGACCAAATTTGTCTCATGACACACACTTGATGCATCAATCTCATAATTTCTCCTAATTAGGCACAAAAACCTATGTAAAAGTCATAATAGAGGTCAATTGGACCTAGTTCGTGTTCCTATGGGTAGTCCTAAGCAATGGAAGGGTTCCTAATGGTCAAATCCGACACAAGCTCCTTGTCAAATCCTTCTTCTTCAAGTGCTCCTTGCAATCCAAGCTCCAATGCTCCTTAGATGATGAAATTAGAAGAAAATGAGAGTGAATTGAGGGAATTTAATGGAGGGATGAAGTAATTTAGGGAAGAACACAATTAGGGATCTAGAATGAATGAACTAATGAGAGGAGGGAGAGAGAAACCCCCTCCTATAGTGGCCGACCCCTTGCCCCTCTCCCAAGAAACTATACAAAGTCCAAAATGTCCCAACTAGTTGTCATGTAGGTCTTTAATTATGAGGTCTATATTATGAATCATCTAATACTAATGCAAGTTTAATTAAATTACTTAATTAATAAAGAGGGTTGAGTCTATGGGCCTAGCCCAAAATATTGGGTTCAATATATCATGACAAATCTAATTAGGTCCACTATGGTCAAATCCAATAAATAGGCTAGCTACTAACCTATAATAAATAATAATATATCTAATATATAGTGCTAACACAATATTAAATATTCATACAATATATAAATAATATGAATAGACAAAAATACCCCTATTTAAAAATATGGTAGTGACAATCGATGCCTACAACTGTAGTCGTCCCCTTGTTGCCCATCTTCACACGTCCAAACCTGCCGTCGTGGTATGATGTGAAGATCCTCTTATATGGAGTGGTGTGATACGACGCCTTCATGTCTATTACCCAATTGCCATCATGACACATGCCACAAGATTCCTCTGCGTCAGTTGCTGCAATGATGAGATCTCCCATAACCGTGAGATCCTCCTGATCATCCTTGTCTTTTGCCTTCTCAGCTTTGAGCTTCATGCATGTCCTCTTGATATGACCCATTTTGCCACAATGATAGTAGCCCTCCTTGCGATCCACAGTCGTAAGATCCCGAGAACTTCCCCATGTCCTTGCCTGTGACTTGGGTCTTCCCTTCCCGTAAGAGCCACTAGAGCAGACTCCTGCGACGATTCTACTTGCTTAAGCCAGATATCCTAGTTCAACAAGCTGCTTTTGATTGCCTCCATCGTGACAACTCTACCAGGCGCAGAGTTTTTTACCGACACCACCAATGTCTCCCAGCTTTCCGACAGAGAACATAAAAGCAAAAGGGCTTGAAGCTCATCATCAATCACCATCTTTATCACAGACAGTTGATTGATAATACCTTGAACCTCGTTCAAATATTGTGCCACTAGGAAACCCTCCGTGTACTTTGAGTTGATGAGTTGGCGAATCAGAAATGCCTTGTTGCCAGCCATCTTTCTTTCGTACAGTAAATGCAGCTCCTTCCATAATACTTTTGTCAACTCTCCATGGACACGTAGTGAAACACCGAGTCATTCAGCCATTGGCGGATGAATACAATGACCTTCTGATCCAGTCATTTTTAGTCTTCAGCTGCTTTGTTCGATAGCTTAGCGTTGTCGCCCTCCAACGGACCATGCAAGTCCTTGCACCATAGCAGATCCTCCATCATTGGCTTCCAAATCATCCAATTTCCCCCTATGAGGGTGATCATACGAGTGCTCATCTGCTCCGTAGACATAGTTGCCAAAAGTAAAACCAGTAGCTCTGATACCATATGTTGGTATCAGACTAACAAATCAGAGCTCTAATACCAGATATTAGGAATCGGATACGCCCTGCAAGCATTCCGACAGTGTGTCTGAGAGTGTCTGCAGCAAAAACTTTAGGCCAACCCATATGAGATAACCAATCCCTGTCTAACGAACACCAAGCACAGATAAAGACAAGTATATGGCAGTGACTATGTCACTTGGACAAATCCCAACCTTTATAACTTAGGTGAAAAGATAATATTGACAAAATTAACGTTGAACCCTTTGTCCTAATAGATTCAACCCCTCACCACACTGAAGAAGAAAAGAAAGAGATTATAATTGAAATCACTCACCAAACCATAGCAATTTTCCTAACCGAAGTTTATGACTCCTCGATTAGATCTCTTATTCCTTTTGTCTTGGATGTCGATGTCATAAGAGCAAAGCACGGACTTTCTCTTAGATTTTCTTGTGGACGAGCACCCTGAATCTCAACTTTGTGCTATATTTGTGCTCTACCCTCTTCCTATATTTATAGGATAAGAAATCATATTTTAGGTTATAATATGATTTCCTAAATAGAAAATCTTAAAATAAGAATCATATTCCACCTAAAATAGCCCAACACCAATTATGGACGTCCAAATATGGTCAAATTAAAATTTTGATATAAATTTAAAATCTAATCAAATCTTACATTTATTGTAGATTTTTAAATAATATCAAATCAAATCTTTGACCATATTTGGGCTCCAAAATTCACCACTTCCAGACTGGACCCCAACACTCTTTTCGCCAGAGCTCCTTTTTCTGCGAAAATTTTGCACCTTTGTGCAAACTTGATTTTGGACCACAACAACAACATAGTTTGTCTCGTGGAAAGCACTGTTCTTGCTAGCAACTTATTTTGTTCAACATTGTTTCTGGATAGCAGTAGTATGAACTTGTATTGTAAGAAATATCTTTCACTTCTTGCACAAGGTGATATGAAAATAGAAAGAGTTTTATTTGTCATGTGAATTTTTTCAATAGAAGAGATATTGACACATAATTACTAAGATTATTCTAAGATAATATGCGAATTTGATAGATGTTCCATGTTGTATGTCTAGTCGGGATGTAGTTTGAATAGCTTGGTAACTGAGCATGCATAGATTCTTTAGTAAATTTTGCTACATCCTCACACCAAATGGAAGCCATGACATAGTGCTAGGTGTTAGTCGCACTTAACAAGTATGCTCAAAATGGAGGAGTTATTGCACAAGCATTTGGAAATTCGGTTGAACATTCATATTTTTCTCCAAAAATATATCTGAACATTTTAATGTGGCTATTGTGGTATTGATCCTAATGGATCATACACTAAGAGTTGGTCGGCGAGTATGAACATGATATAGTTTGCATGGGTGGCAAGTATTCCAATAAGATTGGGATAAATAAGAATGTGATTAGGATTCCAAACAAGCCCTAATTTTGAAACCTACCATATGCCAAGTCTAACATTTTCCTAACCAATAAATATAGGACAAGGTTCCACTAAATTTTAATTTATACTCTCTTTCAAATCCCTTATAAAATCTTAGTGTTCCCTCCCCCCTTATCTCGTTCGATCTCCACAACCGACTACTTGAACCAAGTAGAAATCTGACCAAATTTTTGATTGGTCTACAATTATGTAGTGAACAAGAGCAATAACACAAGGAGTTATGATCTGGTGCTTTTTAGGACTTCGTGTTTGCTTTTTAGTATTGGACTATGGTCCAAAGTTGCTTGTGAAAGATTTCATAAATTGGTTTGTACATTGGTTGTTGTACTCGTGTGGATATTGTTAGAGACTGGATGCATATGCGGCTCAAAGCATCGATAAATATTACTAATAGACCTTGTAGAATGTTTGTCACACTCCAGAATTAGAATACTGGAGAGCGGGGCCAGACAAAACCAGCTACGTATACCGGAGTACACCAGTACCCCGATATACGGTCTCGGCTGTGAAAATATAGGGGATTAAGCCAACAATCAATCCTAGGTCAAGAGATCCTAGGTGTCTCAATCACAAGCAAATCAACAAGATACAAAAAATATGATCACCAAACATAAAATAGTAAAGCGTCCCAGACTATGTATACATAGATGATCAAGAAGTTAGTTGAAAAAAATAATGAACTAGCAAGAGTATAAGTCATACATGATCAGCACTAGCTATAGAATATATATAAACAAAATTATTTTAGCATGTAGGTAGGATGTCAAATCCAAAATAGAGCTAAACACATGCTCGAAGGCTAAATGCCGCAAAAGAATAATATACAAATACTAGTGGGTGAATGAAGTAGGGACCCACTCAAGTAGTTTGGTGCTCTGAGTGGTCACCATCTAGTAGAATATAAGGGGAATCCTCAGGTTCTGCCATGATATCTGGCCATGCAAAACCAGTAGGGTCAGACCCCCAGTAACAAGTACCACAAAGGAAGCCAAAACTATGAACTAAAACCATCAATAACTAACACAACAATAGATAGAGACAGAAATAAATAAATGTGGATCGAGACTTGTGTGCTTACTAATGCACTTATCTCGAGAATAGAAAAGACATTAAGAAAAATAATATGGGGCATAGGGTAAACAACCGGTGACATAAAGTAAACATGGAACAAGTAAAATAAATGTGGACATGTGAATATGTAATCTGCAGAAACAATAACTAAGAATATATGCAGGAAAAATAACTAACAACATGTACAAGATCAGGGACATAGCGTAAACAGTAAACATGTAAGGCAATCCGGGACATGTGAATATGTACAATACAAGGGTCATGTATAGCATGTGAGTACATGATCCAAAATGTGGCATAAACAAAAAATATGTATAGGAATAATAATTAAACATAGTGGTTATAGAAAAGGATAAGCCGGTAAGCGACAAGAGAGCTTAGAAACTTCTCGGAATCAGAGCCACAACCCTTAAACCAAATAAGGATCGGGATTGTAGATCTTTTCTCGAGCAGAACTTAGCCTCTGGTGTCACGACCCGCACCCGAAATTTGGGCATGAGTCGTGGATACGTCCAGCCTACGCCGCAGCATCGGTGGTAGAACGCTATCTATGTCTCAACATAAATATATCCTGTCAAAAGTCTCAACTCCGTACGGAGGACAATGATAATAATCCACAGTTCTATAAACATACTCAATCACAAGCTATATGAAATAATGGGCACGATGAGAATGGAAAATAAGAGTTCTATTATAAACCAACCACAAATAAGTACAACACAAGTCCTGAGTCTATATGACCTCAAAAGTCACAAAAATAATATACAACTCAGTCTCAGTCTAAAACAATAATACAGAAAAAATAAACTAAGTACAGGCAGGTAGGATCTCCTCTAGGATAGGCAACTCCTCTAGGATTTCCGGAGTGAAATCTCCCTCTAGTCCTGGACCGTAATGGGTGGGGCAAAAGTTCTCCAGGTCCTCTGAAAAATATTATCCAGTCAGGATTGGAGCGAAGCACAAACACTAACAACAGTTTCATTTAAGTTGACAAAAACTATAAATAGTGTAAGAAATACAAGATGAGAATAAATACAGGAATGTAAAGTACTAGAGAAATGAAATAAGTAATAGAGCATCTAGAAATGAACAATAAACAGTGAATGCTAGAACAAGTGAATCTGAAATAAAGATTAGACATCTAGCTAAGTGTTTGAAATATCAGTTTATTATGTGATCGGCTTGGGACTAGATCAGGCTGGTTATATATGATTAACTATGATTCTTGTAGGTCAGGCTAACCATATGGTTAGCTATGATGCATGTAGTGGTCAGGCTAATCATATATAACAGCTATGAAGCATGTAAATGGTCAGGCCGCACCCGACGTGAGAAGTGGGGTGAGCTATGATGCATATAAATGTTTGGATATGATCACATAATCTACTAATAGTTCCCCATCCCCAGCTAGCACGATGGATTCCAATCACGACTCCTCATGATGGGGATCTAGGGTGCTAACCCGTGTATCCATAGTGTCAGAATCAAGTATGTAATACAACTAAATTTATAGAAGTAATCAACAAAACGAAAACTGTCAGAGAATGTACTCGCCAGTATGAGGATCGATGTCCAAAGTGGGATCACAATGACCTATTTGTGGAGTATAAATGTTAGATACTAAAATTAAGGAATAACATGTTTAACTAATTAAGAAAAATGAGGCTTCTAGGTCATGGCTCAGTCTATACTAGGTTAACTAGGCCCACTAGTCAAATTCTATATCATACTAAGGTATCTAGTATAATCTAGCTACTATTATATACTATGTGTTATTAATTAGCAAGCATCATAAAAATGCAACCACTGGAAGCTACCTAGATACCTACAAAATAGTCTAACATTGCCTTAACTAAATTGTATTCAAAGATGTTTCAGTTACTTGGCTTAGATGACAGAAAATCCTAGTACCTACACCAACAGACCTATACCTACCATTATTCTCACTGGTGCCACTCACAGATACTTGCACATGTACTCTCTCTTGCCCCCCTATCTTTTACAGTTGAAAAAGTTTAGACTTATACATACAACACTCACTCATAGGTACCCACAAACAGGTATCACTCAGGTTCACACACTGGTACACTCAGACACAGGTTACAGTTACACAGGCACATGCACAGGTATCCTACTGATACTGAACACACAGATACACTACTGAGTCCGGGACTAACTGACACTCACTGAATACACACACTGTGGTTACACTCACACACACAGCTACACACTGACACTAACACCTGCACAGCTACACACTGACACTCAAATACCTACACACAGGTATTTCACAAAATCACTCACTGAGACTAGCTAGGCTCACACAGACAGGCAGACATTCACACCTAGATCCTGACTAACTGATACACACACTGCTCTACACTACACAGACCCTAACTCACTTCTCACAGAATTCAGCATTCACTCACACACTAGGTTCTGGAATTTACTGCTATTCAACACAGGAACACTAACACATCCTGGTACACATAGGCAAGTATACACTCAGTTCTCCCAATAGGTACACAACATTCATTCCCCAGGTACACACTGCTCTTCACTCACACACTAATTTCTGAGATAATTCACACAGCTCACTTTCACACACATAGGTAAGTCACACACTAGGTAAACTAAAACTGACTGACTAAGCTACACAGGTTTTGGATACCCACACACACACACATAAACTAGCTACTGATACTAATTCCCAACCCATACACACCCAGGTAATACACATCTCATCTAGCTAATACACACAGGTAAACTAAAACTGACTGAGACACAGGGACTCACACTAGAATTCACACACAGCACACACACTGTTCCTGTCTGATACACTAGAATCTACTCTACACAGCCACACACACTGCTAACCACACAGGTAAACACAAACCCGACTGTGGACACAGTGTACTCCACCGTGTCTGACATCCCAAGACACGGGGACACAAGACCCATACTACATTTATACACTGCACAGAAAAATCCTCCAATCGAAACCCTAAATTCGAAATCTACTCTCATACGTAGGAGGTGAAATCAGCCTACACACAAACCCCTAGGGTTAGGGTTCCTGAAAATTGGAGAAAAACACCCGTAGGTCACCCAAAATACAATTTGACCTAGGTTTTCATGTAGAATCCCTGGAATTCGAGATCCACACAGCAAGGGGGTTCCTAATGGCCAACAATAACAGAAAACAGAATTTAAATGGATTTAAAATCAGATTTTACCTATGGAAGATGGTTTCTCCAATGAAGGTTCTCCTTCCCCAAGGCTTCTTGACCCTAGCTCCTTGTTTTCCCTTTGTTGGAGGAGGAAGAGGGATCTCCTAGGTCTGGATTCCGAATTTGGGGGTGGGGGAAAGGGTTTTCAAAGGGAGGCTAGGGTTTCTTTCTTTCTACATGAAGAATGGTTTGAGGGAGGCTCCTCTTTATAATAAAAGCTAGGTTTAGGGTTTTCTAATGTAAGGGTTAAGCTAATCCTTCATGTTAAGTCATGAAGAATTTAATTAACTAAGGTTTGGTCATCTCTAGGGTTTTAACTTCCTAATTCAAAAGTGTGGTTTAGGGTTTAGTCATTAGGGTTAGATCTAGTGAGTTTCTAGGGTTCCACCTAAACCAACATCAATAACAACATATAATTAATTTATAAAACTCAGCAGATTAATTAAATACATAATTAAATCAAATAGGGAAATTACACTAATGTCCTAATCTAGAAATGTGGTAGTGACAAGTTTACCCTCCTAAAAAAATTTTGTCCTCGAAATTGGACTAAACTAGAACAAGAACGAAATCAGAAAAGGAATTATACCTCAAGTCTAGAAGAGATACGGGTATTGATCGCGCATTTCGTCCTCTCTCTCCCAGGTCGACTATCCTGGAGAGTGATGTCTCCATGCAACAAGAACCAAAGGAATAGTCTAGTTCCGAAATACCTTCTCTCTGCGATCCAAGATCTCTACGGGCTGCTCAGGGTAGCTGAGAGTCGGACCAACCTCGATCTCCGAGTGATCAAGTACGTGACTAGGGTCTGCCACGTACCGCCTCAACTATGACACATGGAACACATCATGCACTCCCTCTAGTGCAGGCGGCAAGTCTAGTCTATACGCCACTGCACCTACCCTCGCAAGAATACCGAAGGGTCCGATGTAGCGTGGGCTAAGCTTCCCGCCTCCACCAAAACGAATCGTGCCACGCGTCGGAGAAATCCGTAGGAATACTAGATCGCCAACCTAAAACAAAACAGTCTCAACACGCAGTCCAAACAAACAAACACAAGCCAGAAAAATAACAATCTATACCTGAAACTCAAGGGGTCTACGGTGGCTGTCGGCCCAATGCCGCTGTCTGTCCTGCACCACTCTCAGTCTGTCTCTGATGAGTTTCACCTTTTCTGCTGCATCCACGACCATTTCTGGTCCTAGCAAGGCTCTCTCTCCAACGTCATCCCAAGATAACGGTGTACGACACCTCCGTCCATAAAGAGCCTCAAATGGTGACATCTCGATGCTGGCCTGGTAGCTGTTGTTATAAGCAAACTCTACCAGGTGCAGATGATCCTCCCAAGAACCTCCGAGATCTAAAACACAAGTACGTAGCATATCCTCGAGAGTCTGAATAGTCCTTTCGGACTTCTCGTCTGTCTGGGGGTGGTATGAGGTACTGAACTTGAGCTGAGTGCCCAAGCTAGCTTGCAGACTCCTCCAGAAGTGGAAAGTAAAACGACTATCCCGATCCGAGACGATGCTCACAGGAACTCCATGAAGCCTAACAATCTGTCGCACGTACATCTCTGCTAGCCTCTTTGTCGACGTGCCCACCTTGAAAGGTAAGAAGTGGTCTGATTTGGTCAACCTGTCCACGATGACCCAAATCGGGTCCTTCCCTCCTAGAGAACGCGGAAGCCCTGAAATGAAATCCATGGTCACGTACTCCCATTTCCACTCTGGGATAGGTAAAGGTTGAAGCAATCCACCTGGCCTCTACCGGTCCGCCTTTACCTGCTGGCACACTAGACACCGAGATACGAAGTGTGCTACCTCGTGCTTCATTCCATACCACCATACATGCTCCCTCAAGTCTCGATACATCTTGTTGACACTGGGATGCATCGAGTACTGAGAGCGGTGTGCCTCCTACAAAACCTCCTCGTGCAGCTCCCCGCTCGGCACACACATCCTCGTGCCGTGCCGTAAAGAACCATCATCTGCGATAGTAAAGTCGTCCGACAATCCTGTCCGAACCTGTGCTCTGATACTCCTCAGAGCCTCATCATCGTACTACGCAGCTCTGATCCTGTCCATCAGCTCGGACTGTATCTGCAATCTCCATATCTGAATCTCAGTACCGGGAACTAATACCTCAATCTCCAAGCTTTCTAGATCAGCCAACAAATGTCTATCTGTCATCAAGTACATAGCCATCGGATACCTGCTCAAGGCATCGGCGACTACGTTGGCCTTCCCTGGGTGGTACTGCAATGAGATATCGAAGTCCTTCATCAACTCCAACCACCTCCTCTGCCTCATGTTCAGCTCCTTCTGTGTGAACACGTACTTCAAGCTCTTGTGGTCTGTGAAGATCTCCACACGCTCTCCGTACAGGTAATGTTTCCACAGTTTTAGAGCGAAGATAACTGCTGCCAACTCTAAATCGTGGGTGGGATAGTTCTTTTCATGATGGCGTAACTGCCTGGAAGCATAGGCAATTACCTTCCCGTGCTGCTGAAGAACACATCCCAGACCCTTCCCCGAAGCATCACTGTAGATGGTGAAACCACCTGTCCCTGCTGGTAACGTCAAAACTGGAGCTGTCGTCAACCTCTTCTTCAGCTCATCAAATACGGCCTGGCAATCCTCCGTCCAGACAAAATCCACATCCTTCCTAGTCGGCCTGGTCATCGGCGCTGCAATCCTGGAGAAGTCTTGTACAAACCTCCTGTAGTATCCTGCTAGCCCCAGAAAACTCCTGATCTCAGCTACCGTACTGGGGGTAGCCCACGACTCCACTGCCTCGATCTTCTGTGGGTTAACCGAGATTTTGTCACCCGATACCACATGCCCAAGAAATTCAACCTTGTCAAGGAAGAATTCACACTTAGAGAGTTTCCCGTACAGCTCCTCCCTCCTGAGAGTCTCTAAGACCAACCTCAGGTGTTCTTCGTGCTCCTCCGGGGTCTTGGAATACACAAGAATATCGTCGATGAACACCACCACGAACTTGTCAAGGTACTGGTGGAACACCTTGTTCATCAGGTTCATGAATACTGCCGGTGCATTGGTTAAACCAAATGGCATCACCATGAACTCAAACTGGCCGTATCTGGTCCGAAAGGCTGTCTTCGGTGTGTCTTCTCTCTTCACCTTCACCTGGTGATAGTCTGACCTCAAATCTATCTTCGAGAACACCTTCGCCCCGCTCAACTGATCGAAAAGATCATCTATCCTCGGCAGCGGATATTTGTTCTTGATAGTGAGGTTGTTCAAAGCTCTATAATCAATGCACATGTGCACCGTGTCGTCCTTCTTCGGTACGAACAATACCGGAGCTCCCCATGGTGATGAACTGGATTTGATAAAGCCTTTGTCCTGCAGCTCCTCAACTTGCTTCTTCAGTTCTTCCAGCTCGCTGTTGTTGACTCTATAGACATGTTGTGAAATAGGCTCCGCTCCTGGAACCAAGTCTATAGAGAATTCAACATCTCTGTCTGGCGGCAAGCCTGGCAACTCCTCTGGAAATACATCCAGGAACTCCGCTATTAGAGGATGTGGCAACTCCTCTTCTTCTGCCCTGGCTCCGCAAAATGTGCTCCTGCTCTGTTCCGCTGCTCCTCTGACGACCTCAAACTCTGGCTCTCCTGGTGGTCTAAATAATACTCTGCCTCTATAACAATCTATAGTAGCATGATGCCTACTCAACCAGTCCATTCCGAGTACAATATCGTACCCCGGAAGTGGCATGACGAGTAAGCTCATGCTCAACTCTCGGCCTCCTACTGACACCCTTCGGTCCTTGCAGTGATCACGGACTAGGATAATACCTCCACCAGTCATGATCTTGCAAGTCCTAGCTAATGGTTCTGTGTCTAAATGATGTCGAAGTGCATAAGATACAGACACAAAACTATGGGAAGCGCCAGAGTCAAATAAGGTAAATGCGGGAATACAATCGAGAACAACTAAACCTGTGATCAAGTCTCCTGCTGGCTCGATCTCCTTGACTGCCATGGCGTACGCTCGCCCCTGGGGTGCACCTCTCTGCTGCTGGTGCTGAGCAAACCTCTGATGTTGCGGTGGAAGTGGTCCCCTCTGTTGTTGGCCTCCTGGTACGGTAGGTACCCTATCTGGTCCTCTCTGGGCGGCTGCTCCACCCTGACCTGGACGAGTCTGAAGGGTAGGGCAATCCCTCAGCTGATGTGTCGTCGAACCGCAGGACAGACATGTGCCCAATCTCTTCCTGCAGATCTCTCTAGTATGTCCTGCCTTCCCGCAGTACGCACACTGGATGGCGGGCTGAGTCTGCCTCTGCTGTTGATGCTGGACCTGCCCTCGGGCTGGTGCCTGGTGCTGCTGGTGCTGCTGCTGATAGGGCCTCTGCTGCTGCTGATAGTGTGGACGCTTACCCGGTCCTGCACTACTGTTTGCTCCTCCTGAAATATCGCGTCCCCTCTTGGGCCGGAGGTCCAAGTCGTCCTCGGCTATCTGGGCATCCATCAATATGCCCTCGAAGGTAGCGGTACGACGTCCCGACGTGCAAGACCTGATCTCCCTTGCTAGCCCCTTCCTGAACTTCTGGGCCCTGTCCCCCGGATCTCTAATCATCGACGGTGCGAAGCGGCTCAGGCGGCAAAACTTTGCGGCATACTCATCGACGGACGAGCTCCCCTGGACTAAGTCATGGAACTGACTCTCCAAGGCTCCCAAGGCAACATCAGGAAAGAACTTCTCCTTGAAGAGCTCCCTGAAAGCCTCCCAAGTGAGTCCCCCGTCAAAGAGTCTCGGCTCCGTGCGAAACCACGTCAGGGCGATGTCGAACATCTGGCTGCCGACGGTCTCGATCTGAAGGGCCTCCGGAAGCTGCGCCAAGCGCAAGTTCCTCTCGATGTCCTCTAGCCAATCATCGGCGTAGAGTATCCCTTCTGTCCCCTTGAACTTCCGAGGCATCATCCTCTTGAAGTCCACAATGGTGCCCGGCCTCTGGTGATACTGGCCAGGATGCTGCTGCTGCTGGGCGACTCTCTCCACAGCCTGGAGAGCCACCTGATGAGCATTCTCCATGCTCACCCTCATCATCTCTGTCTGGGCCTGGTATGCCTCAGCCTGCACCCTCTGGGCCTCTGCTGACGTCCTCTGGGCATCGACCATGCCCTGAATCAAAGCGAACATATGTGCCCCATCGACGGGCACACCTCCTGGGAACTGCGTCGGTGGTGGTGGTGGTAGAGGCTCTGTCGTAGCTATAGGGACCCTCTGAACAGGTGGGGGAGGACCCCGGAATAGTGCAGATACTCCCACATGCACTGGAGATGTAGGAGATGCTGCGGATGTCTGTCCGGCAGGGCGAGAGGTGGCAGACCTCTCTGACTCTACTGCTCCGATTCTCAGGGACCTGGTCCTTGGCGGCATCCTGAAGACAGATCGAAAGATTTAATTAAGGTAATAGACACGATATCATCAAGGAAGGACAGTAAATTTCTAAAGGAAAATCATTAAGAGTAGTATTATGAGAATCAGAAATTTCCTAATTATGATTGAGCATATTCTCGGCCTATTTTCTATTTTCCTAAAACAGGCTCGTAGCAATACTCTAAGCGAGCACCACTACGATATCGCTCTAATGCGAATCTAGGACCTGCATGGGCCACCACTAAAAACGTGTCACGACCCGCACCCGAAATTTGGGCATGAGTCGTGGGTACGTCCAGCCTACGCCGCAGCATCGGCGGTAGAACGCTGTCTATGTCTCAACATAAATATATCCTGTCAAAAGTCTCAACTCCGTACGGAGGACAATGATAATAATCCACAGTTCTATAAACATACTCAATCACAAGCTATATGAAATAATGGGCACGATGAGAATGGAAAATAAGAGTTCTATTATAAACCAACCACAAATAAGTACAACACAAGTCCTGAGTCTATATGACCTCAAAAGTCACAAAAATAATATACAACTCAGTCTCAGTCTAAAACAATAATACAGAAAAAATAAACTAAGTACAGGCAGGTAGGATCTCCTCTAGGATAGGCAACTCCTCTGGGATTTTCGGAGTAAAATCTTCCTCTAGTCCTGGACCGTAATGGGTGGGGCAAAAGTTTTCCAGGTCCTCTGAAAAATGTTATCCAGTCAGGATTGGAGCGAAGCACAAACACTAACAGCAGTTTCATTTAAGTTGACAAAAACTATAAACAGTGTAAGAAATACAAGATGAGAATAAATACAGGAATGTAAAGTACTAGAGAAATGAAATAAGTAATAGAGCATCTAGCAATGAACAATAAACAGTTAATGCTAGAACAAGTGAATCTGAAATAAAGAATAGACATCTAGCTAAGTGTTTGAAATATCAGTTTATTATGTGATCGGCTTGGGACTAGATCAGGCTGGTTATATATGATTAACTATGATTCTTGTAGGTCAGGCTAACCATATGGTTAGCTATGATGCATGTAGTGGTCAGGCTAATCATATATAACAGCTATGAAGCATATAAATGGTCAGGCCGCACCCGACGTGAGAAGTGGGGTGAGCTATGATGCATATAAATGTTTGGATATGATCACATAATCTACTAATAGTTCCCCATCCCCAGCTAGCACGATGGATTCCAATCACGACTCCTCATGATGGGGATCTAGGGTACTAACCCGTGTATCCATAGTGTCGGAATCAAGTATGTAATACAACTAAATTTATAGAAGTAATCAACAAAACAAAAACTATCAGAGAATGTACTCGCCAGTATGAGGATCGATGTCCAAAGTGGGACCACAATGACCTATTTGTGGAGTATAAATGTTAGATACTAAAATTAAGGAATAACATATTTAACTAATTAAGAAAAATGAGGCTTCTAGGTCATGGCTCAGTCTATACTAGGTTAACTAGGCACACTAGTCAAATTCTATATCATACTAAGGTATCTAGTATAATCTAGCTACTATTATATAATATGTGTTATTAATTAGCAAGCATCATAAAAATGCAACCACTGGAAGCTACCTAGATACCTACAAAATAGTCTAACATTGCCTTAACTAAATTGTATTCAAAGATGTTTCAGTTACTTGGCTTAGATGACAGAAAATCCTAGTACCTACACCAACAGACCTATACCTACCATTATTCTCACTGGTGCCACTCACAGATACTTGCACATGTACTCTCTCTTGCCCCCTATCTTTCACAGTTGAAAAAGTTCAGACTTATACATACAACACTCACTCATAGGTACCCACACACATGTATCACTCAGGTTCACACACTGGTACACTCAGACACAGGTTACAGATACACAGGCACATGCACAGGTATCCTACTGATACTGAACACACAGATACACTGCTGAGCCCGGGACTAACTGACACTCACTGAATACACACACTGTGGTTACACTCACACACACAGCTACACACTGACACTCACACCTGCACAGCTACACACTGACACTCAAATACCTACACACAGGTATTTCACACACTCACTCACTGAGACTAGCTAGGCTCACACAGACAGGCAGACATTCACACCTAGATCCTGACTAACTGATACACACACTGCTCTATACTACACAGACCCTAACTCACTTCTCACAGAATTCAGCATTCACTCACACACTAGGTTCTGGAATTTACTGCTATTCAACATAGGAACACTAACACATCCTGGTACACATAGGCAAGTATACACTCAGTTCTCCCAGTAGGTACACAGCATTCACTCCCCAGGTACACACTGCTCTTCACTCACACACTAATTTCTGAGATAATTCACACAGCTCACTTTCACACACATAGGTAAGTCACACACTAGGTAAACTAAAACTGACTGACTAAGCTACACAGGTTCTGGATACCCACACACACACACATAAACTAGCTACTGATACTAATTCCCAACTCATACACACCCAGGTAATACACATCTCATCTAGCTAATACACATAGGTAAACTAAAACTGACTGAGACACAGGGACTCACACTAGAATTCACACACAGCACACACATTGTTCCTGTCTGATACACTAGAATCTACTCTACACAGCCACACACACTGCTAACCACACAGGTAAACACAAACCCGACTGTGCACACAGTATACTCCACCGTGTCTGACATCCCAAGACACGGGGACACAAGACCCACACTACATTTATACACTGCACAGAAAAATCCTCCAATCGAAACCCTAAATTCGAAATCTACTCTCATACGTAGGAGGTGAAATCAGCCTACACACAAACCCCTAGGGTTAGGGTTCCTGAAAATTGGGAAAAAATACCCTTAGGTCACCCAAAACACAAATTGACCTAGGTTTTCATGTAGAATCCCTAGAATTCGAGATCCACACAGCAAGGGGGTTCCTAATGGCCAACAATAACAGAAAACAGAATTTAAATGGATTTAAAATCGGATTTTACCTATGGGAGATGGTTTCTCCAATGAAGGTTCTCCTTCCCCAAGGCTTCTTGACCCCAGCTCCTTGTTTTTCCTTTGTTGGAGGAGGAAGAGGGATCTCCTAGGTCTGGATTCCGAATTTGGGGGTGGAGGAAAGGGTTTTCAAAGGGAGGCTAGGGTTTCTTTCTTTGTACATGAAGAATGGTTTGAGGGAGGCTCCCCTTTATAATAAAAGCTAGGTTTAGGTTTTCTAATGTAAGGGTTAAGCTAATCCTTCATGTTAAGTCATGAAGAATTTAATTAACTAAGGTTTGGTCATCTCTAGGGTTTTAACTTCCTAATTCAAAAGTGTGGTTTAGGGTTTAGTCATTAGGGTTAGATCTAGTGAGTTTCTAGGGTTCCACCTAAACCAACATCAATAACAACATATAATTAATTTATAAAACTCAGCAGATTAATTAAATACATAATTAAATCAAATAGGGAAATTACACTAATGTCCTAATCTGGAAATGTGGTAGTGACATCTGGCCACCCACCGACATATATGACAGTAAGAAGAAAGAAAAGACAATACACGAGCATAAATTAAATAGTACGCAACC
The DNA here is from genome assembly GCA_036927795.1 of Iris macrosiphon. Lineage (NCBI taxonomy): Eukaryota > Viridiplantae > Streptophyta > Magnoliopsida > Asparagales > Iridaceae > Iris > Iris macrosiphon. The sequence goes on along the minus strand of JAYESA010000015.1, from coordinate 115,182,172 downwards.
AAATAATCACGACCAAGCATTTTCTATAACTTACTATCATTAGCTAACTAGGGTTATCACAATCCTAATTACTAACAAATACAATTTAGTAACTTTCGTACGGTTGCATGCCATACAAACTGTCCAAGCTATCCAACCAGAACTATGGCAAATAGATATAACAGATGCACAACCAAAATGGCCTGCATCCTAAAGAGGTGGCATCACGCAATAGTGAACCAAGTATGTTCCAAACGGCGAGCCATGTATGCTCCACGCGACAGTGAGCTAATAATAATGACAAAAAATAATAAACAGGTACATGATTGCCCCACTCGACGGTGTGATAGAAATGTGCCCCTCACAACGGAGTGATCCAAATCTATTCAAAAAATTGATAAGATAATGTGACTGCATACAAACCGATGCTCTAATTATTCAAGCTAGTTGTTTTAATCCTTAACATTTTCATTTAGGGTTCCGGATGCGGCATTCCACATAATCTATCTTAGACATGATACTCCCCTAAGGGATATGCAAGACTGGATAATGTTTGACAATTAAAATCACAAGCACAAGACATGCCACAATAGGAAAATATATGTCATAAAACATGAATGTGCTACTATGAGCTACTATAAAGGACAATAAAAGAATACTGGTCAGGAGTATGCTACAACGAGCCACTATCAAAATAAGAAATCATGAGTGCACTACGACGAGTCACTATCAAGAGGTAAGGCATAAACCAATACATGGACATGAGTGCACTACTACGAGTCAATATCAAGAGGTAAGACATAAACCAATACATGGACATGAGTGCACTACTACAAGTCACTATCAAGAGGTAAGACATAAACCAATACATGGACATGAGTGCAAGGTAATAACATGGTGTCAATAAAGAATATATGATCATGTCAAATATATAAGGTGTACAATCATTCCCTAACTACACAAGGTCACATAATCATGCTAAGAATTCATTATAGTCAAAGAAAATCTAAAAAATGAACAAAAATGGACAAAAACAGTCAATTTCAACAAAAAATAGCCTAATTTGGATTACCGACGAATTTTCTTGGATTACCGACGGATGATACAATATGAAATAACATGTTTTTGGGTAAAAATTTGAATTACCGATGGATTTCCACGGATTACCAACGGATGATTTAAATTGACACAACAATTGGGACTTAGGAATTTTTTAAAACTTGTTTCGGCCATAAAAATTTTGTTTTAACTCGCAATTCGACGTTTCAAAGGTCAAAAATGAATAAAATAAAAATACCTAAAATATGGAAGCATTATATTTCACAAATTCTGATATTTGATAGATTAATTCCTCAAACTACTCCTAAAATAGGTTTTTGGGAAACCAAAACGTGTTCGAATTCCACCTAACTCAAAACCACTAAGGTACAAGATAGGTAAGGGTCTCATATAGAATATATGACTAAGTTACACAAGAAAATATATGGGTATCATACACAAGAAAAATATGGGTATCATACATGACACCAAGATCATACCCCGTATCTTAGGTTAGATCTAGGAATAACTATGGTCATAAACAGGAATAGAACACATCAAAATATACAAGACCAAGAACTAAACTAGTAGATAATCATGTAAGAAATATTTTTATCCAATAATATTCATGAAATAATGACAACAAAAGTAAACCAAAATCTCAGGTTCATAGAATGACAATATATACTTGCCTAAGGTCTAACTTCCAGCCTAAACTTTCTACTCCACTACCAGGAGGGGTTCATAAATCAAACTCTTAGGCCTCAAGTCCAAGCTCCAAGCTCCCAAGGAAAATAAAGAGGAAATGAAGAGAGATGGAGAAGAAAGAAAAAAGAGAGAGAGAGGAGAGAGAAACTGAAAGGGTATATATAGAGGGGTGAATTAATCGTGACCATTGGATCTGCCACGTTAGCGATCCACGTCACAATCAAAATCAATCTCAACCATCCAAAATAAAATCAAGTAACCATTGGATAATAGAGTGAATCAGAATCAAGAAACCAATGGATAATAAAATGCATCGACACTATTTACAAAAATATCAAAATACTATTTACTAAAATATCAAAAACACTATTCACAAAATATCCAAAAATAAAAAATATCCTGAACAACATACCGACAGTATAAACCAGTATGCCGACGGTATGTCGGCCATGAGGTAAGATTCCTTTAATTTGGGAAAGTCCGGGGTTCCACTTTACGCACGGGTCCTAGAACGGGTCTATGGCAATGCCAAAAGGTATTCTACTGGCCAAAGTAGCCTCTCACAATAAAACAAAATCATAAATACATGAATACAATAAATAAAACACGAGATACATCATAATATCATTTTACGAGTTTTTTTTAAATACCCAAAAATCAGAAATACGAAATTCAGTAACGAAGGTTACAATGTTAACTATACTTTGTTAGCATATTTATAATTTGAATCATTACTTGTATATATCATGTTAATGTTGATAGGATCAAGTTCGGATCAATATATGAGTTGTATCAATATAATAGGGATCCATATTGAGTTGGATCAACTGTGAATCATGAGATGATTGCAACTATCTATACTCATGAAATAGATTACATCTATCACATGGGACAAGGACGATCCTTAGAAGTAAACAACTCGGGTCAGACGTGCAAAGCTTGCAAGTGACAAATCCATGTATGAGATACATGGTACAAGCATGAAAGGGTTCATATCATATGACCTATTGTAACGTATCAGAAAAGTTTTATGTTGTAGCTACTACTACCAACACGTACTTTTTTACTTACAACCTTAATATATCGATGACCATTCACAAAAGCTTACCAATGGAACAATACTCGTAACAAGGGAGTCTTATTTTTCACAAGAACCAAGAGCATGTGGCATTTCTTCTTCAAACCATCCACAACATTAACATAAACCAAGAAAGTATTGGTTTGACCATCAGTTACATCCCAATAGGCGTCGACCTTGAAAACATAACACGATGACACTTCCCAGAGGATCAAGAAAGTAATGCAAATCATAATCATGACTATATTTCAAAATTTTCCATCTAATAATTATTGAATCTATATTTTGTGAGTGGAGTCCAAATGTGGAGTCACAACAATGGTTCACTATGCTAATTATGAGGATACACGTCCACGGAGTGATGATCGCTACCGATGAGAGCCACAATATAAGGTAATAAGCTATGACACAAATAAAGGCCAAGCTAGTCTCATCCACATAGATAAAAAAGGAAACTGCATACTTAATTAGAAGGTAGCTTGGTACAACACAAAATGTAATGCATACAAGTCCAATATCTAAAAAAATAAAATAAAAAATAATTATGATAATATCTAGGGTGCGCTATGTTAGTCATGTACAAAATGACACTGCTCGCCTCCCTTGGCCACGTATGCTTAAAGCTCTTACTCATGTTCAGAATCACATCTAGGTATGCAACCCCAGTTCCATTAGTGCAGACTTTCAAGTTATCAAATAATGAAATGCTTGTAATGGATTATTTATGAAACATTAAGATGACATGATAGGTAAAACAACATATCGAAACAATACAATAAAGTAATCTAGTTAAATACAATTGAGAACATTTTCCAGTTACACAACGACCCTCCAGAGGAATAACAGAGGGTGGTCATGACTAATGCATCCGCATAGACTTTGGAAAATACTTTGAAATAGTCCCATTTGAGAAGTAACGATATTTTCACCGGTTTTGGAGTATTTTTGAACCGACCGTTTATGAAAATCCTTGCTTGGTAATTTTTATAAGGCACTGATTTTGGTCGGTTCAAAAAATCTTCCAAAATTAATGTAATATAATTTTGTGTGGCTTTATAAACATCCCAAATCGATGACTTTTAAGAAAATTTATTATTTTATTTTATTTTATTTATTTTTATAAAAAACTTTTAGAACCATTTGTTACCAAACACAGATTAAATTGACTTAAAAATCGCTATTTAAAATAAGGCTTTTGATAAGGGCACTGCACATATTACTTGGGGCTAGCCCAGGATTGGGGCTAGCCCAGGATTGAGCAAAGTTTACTCACACTAGCCCAAGCCCACTTTCCCAAACCCTTCTCCCAAACCCTCCCCACCCCACCGGAGCCCTCCCCCCTCCCGCCGGCGGAACTCTCCAACTCTCCGAGACTTCGTCCTCCTTGTCGATGGCTCCCAAAGTCGACAATGTCGAGAATCGAACACGATTTTAGGTCATAAAATGTCGAGAATCGTCGACAATGTCGAGCAGTATCGGGCGGGACTGTAGATTTTCCTACAGTCCTATATAGATTTAGGACTGTAGGAAAATCGACAGTCCTATGTATATTAAGGACTGTAGAATTTTCTACAGTCCTAAATTTATATAGGACTGTAGGCATTTCAACAGTCCAAAAAATTTAGGACTGTAAAAAATTCTGCAGTCCTGTATACTTATAGGACTATAGACATTTATACAGTCATGAATGTTAAATTCTGCAGTGGGTAAAGTTTAGGACTGTCACTATTGTGACAGTCCTAGTAAATACTAGGACTGTCAAAATTGTGACAGTTCTAAACTTACATATAACTGTGCTTACAGACAGTGGGTAAAGTTTAGGACTGTCACAATTTTGACAGTCCTACTTTATACTAGGACTGTCACAATTTTGACAGTCCTAAAAATATATGTCGAAATTTTTAGGACTGTCAAATTTTGACGGTCCTTCCAATCGAAATTTCAAAATTAACAAAAAATTAAAATAAATTAACTCAGTTGTCGATATATATCAAAATCCCAAATTTCTATCCTTAAAATTTATTAAAGTATTCTGTTATTTAAAATAGTAAATTTATTATTGGTACATTAAATATTTTGTAAAAAAAAAAAATTTACCAAAAGTAAGATTTGGAGGTCGAAACATCGTTTTTTTGCGATTCTAAAAATTTGGGAAGTCCGTCAAACGGTGAAACTATTTATCCCGAAGTACTTTTCCATACGGTCATTTTGGCTCAAACTGGAGCTTGTTTCGATCTCCCAGTCAAAAGTTATGATACTTTAAAGTTTTATATTTTATATTTTTGCCTGTAATATGTACGTCTTACTTCGGATGAAAATTCTCTCTACACGAATTGTGTTACTCTCGTCGACAACATACAAATCGACCTATTGTGTGACGAAAAACGATTTGAAAACAAATAGTTATGGCCGTTCGAAGTCTGATCGACGGCAGACGTAATATTCGTACGGTAGATATATATTTTATTTTTTTGGGTTCAATGATAACATATTTTATTTTGGATATTAAACTAAATAAAAAAAATAAAAATACAAAACTAACTAAATAGAAATAAACTAAAAAAAAATCCTGACAATTAAAATGAGGACTGTCAAAATTTTGACAGTCAAAATCCTGACAGTCCTAATTTTATATAAAATTTTCAGTGGGTTAAAATTAGGACTGTCAAAATTTTGACAGTCCACATAGCTTGTGGGACTGTCAAAATTATGACAGTCCTAACAATTTGTAGGACTGTCAAAATTTTGACAGTCCCACAAGCTATGTGGACTGTCAAAATTTTGACAGTCCTGATTATAACAATTTGGGCTAGCCCCAAATGAGGACTGTCAAAATTTTGACAGTCCTTCCAAGTGGAAGGACTGTCAAAATTTTAACAGTCCTGATTATAACAATTTGGGCTAGCCCCAAATGAGGACTGTCAAAATTTTGACAGTCCTCATTTCTTGTGGGACTGTCAATATCCTGACAGTCCTAGTTTTATATAAAATTTTCAGTGGGTTAAAATTAGGACTGTCAAAATTTCGACAGTCTATATAACTTGTGGGACTGTCAAAATTATGACAGTCCTAACAATTTGTAGGACTGTCAAAATTTTGACAGTCCTTCCAAGTGGTAGGACTGTCAAAATTTTGACAGTCCTGATTATAACAATTTGGGCTAGCCCCAAGTAACTTTGGAAAACTTGTAATTTTAAGAAATTGGACTGTCAAAATTTTGACAGTACTACTGGTAGGACTGTCAAAATTTTAACAGTCCTGAGTATTACAGTGGGCTAGCCCCGAATAACTTTCATGATGGCAAACTTGTAATTTTTTCTAATTTTGAAATGGGCTAGCCCCGAGTAAAATGTGCAGTGCCCTTATAATTTGCCTAACATTTCATACCTGCACTTTGCTACCAAAGATGAGTTATTTTAATCGAAAGAAAGCTCTTATCTTTATCAAAGATGAGTTCTTTCTCTCTCCATTTCGTTTTTTGATCTATGCATTTGCTCTTATTGTAGGGATTTTGAGGGATGTGGGTCTGTCATCCTTAGGGATTTGGGGATTCTTTGAATCTAAATTTGGGTTCTTTTGGATGTGGGTGTTGAATTGGTTGGGCTTGATATTCTCTAGGAAACCCACGGACACAGACACCAATTTTTTGGAATTGTCGTGTCTGTGTTACGTTGGACACATAATGGACACGACAGGGACACTCCTAAAATACACCAGGACACTCCAAAATTCACTTGTTTTGGGTTGATTTTGGTTTGGGTTTTTGGGATTAGGGTTTCAGTAATTTCTTGCCAATCTTTGGGATTAGGGTTTAGCCTATCTCTGGTTCAGCTCCCATTTTTAGAGATAATATGTTTTGCTGGTTAAACAAAGAAAGGAAAGCTCTATTTTCTCAATCATTGCAGGGTTTCCAGGTGCTTTCTTGGTCGTCATTTGTCGACTGCATTCGTTGTTGTTGGTGTGTATTCACTACAAGAAATGGTACAACTAAACAAGAATTTGGAGTTTTGGATGAAGATGGTTTTTTTTTTGTGGGGGGGTGGGGGGCACACTCCACAAATGGGTGTTGTATCCTTGTTGCATTGTGTTTGATACATACTATACACTAGGGCGTGCCGTGTTCCTGTCGTATCATGCCGTGTCAAATTGTGTGGGTTTCCTAAGAGGAGAGATGAATATCAATGTGAAACAACATTAATATTATTGGAAAAGCTATTCTTCATCATTTTCTTTGCTGCCGGTAAACGTCATAACTGAATGTTCGTCATCATTTAACATACTTATGCTGACACGAGTGCCATCTTTGCTTCTGTAGAGACTCCTAGCAGACTCGTATGTTGCATTAAGTTGGCACACGGGTTCCAGCAAGGCCCAAATGATTATGAAGTATCTGCAGATGATATCATCCTTTCTAAGGTATTCTCTTCGTGAAAGCATTAGCAACAAATTTCTTGCTTTTGGTGTTCGTGTTGTAGATGTCACCGGGCATGTCCGACATTCAATGGAGTTAAAGACTAGACTTAAAATTGCTAAAGACTATTTATTGGTGTTCAGTGTTCTAGCTGTTAGTTCAAGACTAGAACTAAAATTACTAAAGTATCAATACAGTTATTCCAGAAACTAACATGATTCTAGCTATTATTTAAAAGTTTTCCAAATTCTACTAACAAACATTTAAGAAAATTCCACCTATCACATCCTTAACCAAGCACTTTCATCTGCACCCATCGCCAAGACCAGATTCAAAACCCTAGCATCCTTCTTTTTCTAACTGCTACCAATCATTAGGAACCTAAACCCTAAATCTCTATTCCAGACTCCAATTCTAAAACCTAGTCTTTTTCTATTCCAAATCTAAAAACCCTCGCCTTCTACTTTAATATACATCCATGATTGTTGTCTTCTCTTTCTTACTTGATTAGCATTGTAGAGTTGGCCCATTCCCATTCTTAGGACTATGCGTCCGGATCTACCCTACTCAAAGTTGACATATGAGCCCTGTATTATGGGAAATCATCATCGTTCTCCTCTCTTAGCCCTAATAGAAGTGCTTCTCTTTTTTCGTTGGTCAACTTAGATATTTCCGGTTCGTATGAGTTATACCGTCTCTTTGGCTTCTAATTTGTGACCTTATTGATGAACATTCTCGTATGGCTTGACCCTTCTTGCTTCATGGTCATTCTTCAGTTTCCAAAACCTTTCACAATGAGGTTCACAATCAAATCAATATCAGTGTAGGCAAGCTAAATACCTCGGCTAGAACCTCAAAAAATTCTGCTTAGACTGCAACCTTCCACCAAAATGTATTGCTTGTATATTCTCCAATAAAATAAAGTTGATGAATGTGAAACCTACTTACTCGAGGTGACTCGTGCTCTCCTTTTTCAGATGAATGTTCCTCCCAATATTGGCTAGCTCTTGTTGCTGATCACCCTATCAAAAACATGCTTCTGCTTTCCTTTATAACCAAACTTCGTTCTCTCCTTTTTCAAAAGAGGAAGTCAATATGTTACGTGACTTACGTCGACATGCCTATGATTCTGTTGGTAGCAAGCACCTCCACTTTCATTCACTAGACACCCGCTCAAATGCCTATAGAAAAAGAACACATTGAAAATGGATGATTTTGTTAGGTGTAGACCAAGCATATATTAGAAATAAAAAAGTGCTAAAGACAAGCTAGAAAACTATATAATAGTTACCCTATGTGACTATCATTGTTTACATAACTTGAACTATCTGAAAGAAGAAAAGTACACTTATTCTTCTATACTCAAGGTTCTAAAAGACGGTAAACGGGTGCGTGGGGAAATAGTCCCCCTACTGCCTAGGCAGCCTAGACAGTTGATACATTTTGGACATTGTTTACTATTTATCACAATTTTTTGCATTATATACATATTTTAAGAATGTTTTATGCATAACTATGTTGTAGAACAAAGATTTATTAAGTTTTAGTCTTGTAAAAGTGAACCATAGGTCCATAATGCTTGCAAAACCGTTTGGCCAAAACATCTTCTTAGGTATTGCTCCGCCTAGGCGTCCACCTACGCCGCCAAAGTTCCGTTGGCCGCCTACTCTACCGCCTACTGAAAAGAGGTGCAGAGAGTGACCGCCTACCGCCTAGGCGCCGTCTAGGCGGTCGAGGCGGCCGCATTTAGAACACTGTCTATGCTTACCCGCAAGCTAGAGCTTAAACAATAATGGGATCCTACCTGAAAAGAGAGTTGAAGAACCATTAGAGTGTGTGTGTCTGCCTTGCAGATTTGCAGGCATCGTGTAGTTTTGGGAATCTAGGGCGTGCGAGAGAATGTTTGTTGTCGACGAGAGAGTGAGTTGCTAGGAAGAAAGTCTGAGTTGCTGGGAAGAAAGTCCGAGTTGCCGTCAAGAGCGGTAAAGACGTTGCCTATGATAGAATTCCAGTTATCTAAGAGAGTGTCTGAGTTGCGATCATCTAGATGAGCAATAGAGCCCGAGTTGCCGACAATAGAGTGGTTGATGAGAGTTTGAGTTGCCAGAAAGTGATATTGGTGGGAGGAGCGAACAATGATAAATAAATTGGTGGCCGATTTCTTATAGTGGGAAGAACGACTAGTGATATTGGTGGTTCCAAAATTTTCTTCTATTTCTACTTGCTTCCCAGTCGAGTTGAAGCTATTGAGAAGTGTTGTAGTGGTGTCGTCTGCAGGATTGGGGTGTTAATGGGCGATCACAAATATTTGGACTGCAGGAGAGGATGCACAATAAAGGTGTTTCAGCTGCTCGACGACAACAATGGAGGAAAAAAACTCTCGTGGAAGGACGGTCTTTCTAAAGTGAAGTATAGGTTAGAGGAGGAAGAGTGCATTTTGCTATTAGGTATTATGGGTGGGTCTTCCTCCATGGGTACGGATTTGCTCTGGAATAAGCGACTAGAGTTCAAGTGAGGTTAGATACAAACTTGGAAAGCTCTCATTCTTGGGTATTTCGGATAGGAAGAGACTGAAGAGATGAGTACGAGAAAGTGTATTTAGACTTTGAGAGCTCTCTCTTCTTGGCCATGGTAGAGAGGAGGAAGACAAGGAGTGTGATATATTTTCAGCTAGGGTTTGTTTTGGAAGGGTGTGTCGGACTTTGAGAGCTCTCCCTTCTTGATGAAGTCTAACCCTTTCTTTTAAGGAGTAGAGAGAGGAAAAAGAGGAGAAGAGATTGGTTAGGGGTTAGGGTTCTGGAAAATGGACTGCTAGGATGATTTGAGGGTGGAGAGCTGACTGTCAGGATCGCCCCTGCTCTAATAGCATGTAAAGGGACTACATTGGAACTAAATGGGATGATTTCATTAGAGCTCTACGCCAATCATATATAGGAAATATAGAAGTGCTAAAGACAATATAAACAACTAGATATTACCTAGCATATGTGATATCACTAGAACTACCTAGAAAAGGGAAAAATAGACATTCTTCTACAATGCCCTAACCTTTGGTTTAGGTATTTTAATTGAGAGATCACCGATTATATTCTCACACAAATATGTCGAGACGTCACTGGGACTTTTAGGAAATGTGTTGAAATATTCTATTTTGATCATCATATTGAAGTTTCTATATACATACAGAGTTCTTTCTACAAAGGCTGATGTCACTTATCTAATGGGTGTCTTTGATGCATCGTAGTATAGAGGAGGTACATATAAATCTAGGTTTATGTGGCGTTAGAAATACGTAATTAGACTTTTCTATCTTGATTGTCATTTTATTTCATAAACCTGAAAATGTGATATATAAAAAAGAGGGTTTCTTCTATCTCGACTCATATCTCTAAGTTAAAAGAAGTGGAATCTTATGTTTATATATATCTTATATGTATAGCGACTGCTGATTTTATTGAAGGGTTCTTATAATGATTGTGGTAACTTGATTGGTAAAAAAAATCATTAGCCTGCTAAAAGCATATTATAACATGCATCTTTTTATTGTAAAGTGAATCTTTTCTTTTGTTATAAAATGCATGGTTTATTGTTGTCTAGGAGATTTTATGAGGTATCAGTAGAATCTTGTGGACAAATGGGTTGACATTACTGAAGGCTTGTTTAAGATAAGTGGGTTAATCCTATTTATTATTTACATGTTATTCTTAATATTGCATCATATACATGGTAGATGTACATTGCATACTATTGACATATATGGTATTATGTTGCCATAGTCATGTTATTATGTTGCGATAGTCATGTTGTTTTACATATTGCCATGAGGGACACGTACTTGTGTTATTTTTGTACATGTTTCAATTTTTGTGGATACGTGTATCAAGAAATTAAGTCATAGGTTCTTAGTGAAGCTTTATAGGAGGCGTCACATCGTGGGTCACCTTTTGTTGTACCAATTCATTGTAGATTGTAAATTATATTCAAGGTGCCAACTCATCGGTAAATTAATGAATTTTCACATTGTAGAGGATTTAGAAAACAACTTGTTGAGAATTTGTTAGAATTGGTTCCATATATTAGTTGAGATGGTAGATGAGGTTAACAGTTGGAAGGGTTGAGCTGTGCTATTTTGCGGTGTTCTTCTATTCCCGTTGGTTTCAGGGCTTGGCATTTATTTTATAGAACATTTGGTGTTTTACTATGAGACAATCTCTTGGAAACCTACAGGAACCTTTTCAAAGCAAGAGCGATCATTTTACTTAATTCATTGAATACACTCATCAAGAAGCATCCCTTAAATTAATTAATGAATACGTCTCCTGATAGTCAAGATACAACGACAACAACAAAGCCTTTATCTCAAATTTTGGGGGTCTGTATAGTCAAGATACACCCGTTTTATTAATTCATTGGCTACATTTCTTAATAATCAATATATGTTCGATGAATTAATTCAAACTAAATTCATTGAGTCCATATCTTAATAGCCAAAATCCAGCCCTTGAATTAATTCGATGAACACATTTCTTGCAATCCATGAGTCATCTCTTGAATTAGTTTACTAAACCAAATTCATATATTCAATAATTCTTACAATTCTGCACTTCTTGAATCTGTACGAGTATCTGCAGGCAGCCAAATGTTTGAAATACCTGAAGTACTGTAACATTTGTTGCAATACCATTGCTTACAGGCAAGTAATACCCCCAATAGCATTGCTCACAGACAACTAATATCCACATAAACTTGATCTAAAACGAAAAATCAATCATGATAAGATTTCAAAATTTGCACAACCCAGGCCAACCCACTAGGGCAGCATGAAAATTTCGAAGATGACAAAATTGGCTAGAAATAATTATTACTAGTAACGCTTATTTCACATGAGATGTGCTTCATATAAAAAGGTACCAAAGACCTGAAAAAGGTCTCTGAAAGTTTTTGTTATCTTTTAAATAAATGAGTAGATTGTTCTATTACAAGTGGCAATCACTTTAACACTTCTTCGCAACAGGACCACCAGGACTATTGTGTCCTCGTTATAAACAAGGATCGGCATGGCTGAGGAAGTTCTTCCCCTCTTCTTTTTCTCCCTATAAAACACCTACCAAAAAAAAGCCCAAACATTCTCTAATCTAAGTACAAAGAGGAGAGTTGAATCGAACAAGCTAGTCGGGATCGAAACAAAACTCTGATTTTTACCGAGATGAGTTCTCTCTTTCAAATATCTTTGTTCTTGATACATTCGCTTGTTTGAGGATTTGGATCCATTTTAGGATTTGGGGTTCTTTGAATCTGAAGTTGGGTTTTGTTAAGTGAATGTGGGTGTTGAATTTGTAGATCCGAAGATTCTTTGAACCTTTCTTTTGGGTGGGATATCGATTTCGTTTCCTGTTTGATTTCTGGTCGACTTTTAAAAAGTTTTGTCATTTTTGTGATATCTGGATTTCAAAATCTTAGGAGATATATTTGTTAGGATTTCAGACATTATTAGGTTTTGCCAATCTCTGTTTCCTAAGTTAATTCCGTGGTTGGAACATTAGTGAGGAATTTAGCTACACACTTCCGTATCCTCACCTTCATAGGAACCTAAAATTAATCCAAGGTTGTAAGTCTGAAGGTAAAAATGAAAACAGGAGGGAAGGGGTCCTCTAGAGTCGAGTTAAATGATGATGAAGTATTGATCCTAGCTTTGTTTAGAAAGAAGCTTTTTGGCTCCTGTTGTCAGTCGTCTACTTCGAGAGTTCAGGACAAGCAACTGAAGCTGTTACAAAAGTTTAAGCCTCAAAGAATAGATCATAGGTTGCTCCCAAGGGCTCGTGGAAAGGGTAGAAACCACACTAGGGATGGAAAACCGTTCATAATGGGGGCAAGAACGGTGTTGTCCTGGTTAATCAAGATGAATTCTGTATCTTTGAATGATACGATCGAACTTAGGAGTGCAAACAACAAGGAGGTGGTAAAGATTGGTTGGGTGACTAGGGAAGGGATTCTCTGTAACTGCTGCTCCGGAATCCTCTCTATATCTGAGTTTAAGGCGCATTCTGGTTTCAAGGATCAAAGTTCTCCTTTACGTCTGTTTCTGCAGTCTGGTAAACCATACGTCCTGTGTCAGCTTGAGGCTTGGTCTACTGAATTGAAGGTGAGGAAAAATCTTGTCAAAAGAGTTATGCGAGCTGAGGCGGCGGATCAAAATGATGACTTCTGCGCGCTGTGTGGTGGTGATGGGAAGTTAGTATGCTGTGATAATTGCCCATCTACTTATCATCAGTCATGCATGTCTGCACAGGTATTTTATTAGCAATATCCACATTTTATTTGATCTGCTTGTGCTTCTGCTACTTGGTTTGCTATGAAGCTCTCTAGTTATTTATTATATTCGACATGCTTTGTAAGAAATCCTTCTTCTTTTTTTCTGTACCTAGTTTACCAGCATAGATAATTCTGTGTGCTGCGATTACGTGCTGCGTTAATAATTGGGAGTATAATCACCGTTAAGGAATGGAAGTGAAAAAAGATTAAAAAGCTGACAATAAAAAGAAGAGAAAGGGACGACATTTGGGAGAGTTAACATGTCATATGTAACTGTTAATATTTAAGTTGCCCCATCAATTATAAGTAGATAACGAAACATAAAATGTGGTGATTCTTAAGATCTTAGGAGACTGAGGAGATGTACAACCATGCAGCTATCAGAATGTTTTCTAAAGACTAAGGACAAACATATAGGAAAAATTCAATATGATTCTGTGTAGGGCAGCATGTTGGATAGGGGGATGAAGTTGTTAAGAAAGGCATGCAATGCTTCCCCCTTGCTCCATAATTGCATGCACATCTTGTAGTGCTCCATGTAGATGTTACTTTTCAGTCGAGTTCTGACTTACAGTTTAGAATGGTCGAATTTCTTTGAAGGATGTCATTGATTGCATAATTCTCACTATTACGTTGAGAGTGTTCTGGTGCAGCCTTTATAATTCGACAGAAGAATGAAGATGCCGACAAAATTTTCCTAATAAATTGTCTTTTCTGTCATGAAATTCATTTAACATGCATACTACTACACTGTTTTGGACAGTGCAGTCAATATCAAGATTTAAGTGAGATTATTATCCATAGTGATATTTAATCTTTTGAGTCTGTTATGGGTTGGATGCTCTAACTCTTAGTCAGATGAAAGTCTTACCATAGTTATCAGACCCGAACCTGGCAGCAACCCGGTTAAGGCTCCTAGTTATTGGATCACTGGTCAAACGTCTGGGGTTAATGATTGGACTGATATATAATCTTTAGGTAAGGATTTCAGATTTAACCCTTGTGTCATTAACTCTTGCACAGTCAGAAATACAAAATATCCTTATCACGAGACAAAGGCCCACCGGGACTAGATGATCACCACTCTGCTCCTTGAGACATTGGCTTGTAGTCTTACTATACGATCACCGCTCTACTACGGAAGTGTGTTTTCAAGCCCTATTCCACAAGAGAAGGATAGTTGGCCAAGATGTAATGGAGATTGTAAGTTGGGAGAATTAAGTACCTTTTCTTTCACAATTCTTTGATGTAAGAACATACTTTAATAAATGTCTCCAATCGATTGTCGTGAGGGAAATGATGGCATCTTAATAGAACTTTCTAGTAGCTATTCCCTTTTTTAGGTGCACCTGTTATTTTTTCTGGAACATGAACTTAGCTTGATGTCTTTTCTGGAACATGACACATTATCGGATGAACCTGTTATCTTTCATTAAATGTATCTTGATGGATTATATCATATTATTCTATGGTGCTCTGTCAGGTTAAGAGCATAATTGGTTTCTAAATCACTATCTAGCTATTTGTTATATTAATATTTAGTACACTTCCAGTTCCTTTGATACTGCATGCTTATGCATTTCTCCCTGTCCATCATTAACCATGGCTGAGCTTTGTATACATGAAAGTTTTTCTGGTTATTAAAATCATTATTTGATTTCTGGAATCTCTTTCTTGTTTCCATTCAGGAGCTTCCAGAAGGCAGTTGGTATTGCCAAAATTGTATCTGCATGACTTGTGGTGATGTCGCCCATGAAAAAGAGGCTTTGAGTTCCTTCGCTGTGTTAGAATGCTCACAGTGTGGACATAAATGTATTCTCTTTGAGCCTTTAGCGTAGCGAAAGTCTTTTGTCTAAGCTATATGCTTCTATTTCTTTATGTAGATATTCTTTCTCGTATAGAACTGCTATCTACTCTAGATAATTCATTTGACTGTTGGATGTATGTTTCTATCCTTTGGGAAGCATTGGAGAGAACTTTTTTCAGCCTGCACCATTTTTTTGGGGTTTTGCTGGACTGCTTGAGTTGAGAATTTTATTTCTCATGTAATTAAGAAAATGTGACATGAGAACAAACAACTTAGTTTGTACTCTTGCTCCCAATTAACTATTCAAATGTATGCAGCCCAATGGAACAACTGTGCGTTGTCAATAAGAGCAATGGTTTCACAAAAGCTATGTTATTTTCTCCAGTAACATGTTCTTTAGCAGTCCAACAATAAAAATTCTGCACTACTTCTTTCTGCTGTACTGCTTTTACAACTTGTATTTTGACCAGTGTCTAGAGAAGGTTTTAATTGAAAAAACTATAGCATAGTTAATACTCTCTCCCCCCCTGTATAATTTAGATGTTTTCATTCTAATGATTATTCTGAATTTCGTATCATTGTCTTTAGGGTTTGTATTCTTTTTTTAACATAACGTATTTACTGTCATCACCAGATCATGAGACATGCATCAAAAGAAGAGTTCCGTGCAATGTGGAAGTTGGATCTAGGGAGTGGTTTTGTGAAGAAACTTGTCAGGAGGTATGCATCTCTGAGTATCCTTTCCACTGTTTCTTTCAATAAATATTCCTTCTATTGATGAGAACTTATGAATGAAGGACTAAATATTGTACACTTGAACTGGGGAGGAGGGGAGTGGGGGTGGGGGTTGTATGTGCCTCTATTCATTTGATAAGGATACATTAATCAAGAGGGAGTAAAAGAGACTGCCTAATAATGCAATAGGAAGATATACATAAATTATAATACTCTCCTACAGAATGGATATTGTATGGAATTTATGTGTAGTTCTAATTTGTTCTCCTAAATACTATCTTTCATGTTGTTCTGCTAAATATATTTGCCTTTGTAATTTGTATGTTGTTGTGCATTTTGTAGACGAATAGGTTTATTTTAGGATTAGTAGCTTATGTGAGCAAAGATATCAATGGAGGCGGTTCGTCCTATTCAAATAGTCATGACCAAGAGGTACTGGATTATCTTTCGCGTAGGGCCTGAAAGGAGAAGGAAGGCTGGAATGTGAACACAACAAACGTCTATATAGTTTATATATATAGACCGACTCCACCTCCAATATTGAATTTTTATAGCGAGTCTATGATATTTTTGTACTTGGAACTTATTGGCTTCTTTCTATATGGAGGACATCATTGTAATGTTGATCAATAAAAAGGAACTCTCCTATAGCAAGTATGATGTTTATTACTTTCAGTCTATTCTCTCCACAATGTTAGGGTTAGCCCCTATCAGTACGGTACCTTACTATGCCTACTAACTACTGAAAATCAACACATTCAAAATCTGGGTTTTCTCCTTGGCATGGCTTACATGATATATTGGTCACGATTATCCAGTAAACTTTGCTCTTTATAACTGAAGTTTAGTTGTTGCTATTTATAGATATCATCGAGGAGATTCCTGAAAATAGCTGGATAATGGATAAGGGATACCTATATAGTAATAAAATTTTGAAGAAAATTTGTCCAATAGTTGCTTCATATTTTTATATTACATGATGATGGATGATTTGTTATTTTTTCACTCCTAGGATATTGCTTAAACTGTCGTCTATGTTCTCCTCTCTAATATCACCAGTAGTTGAGTATCCTATTGTTATTTTACTTTCCTCATGGAACATTTATTTACTTGTTCTGTCAGGTTTACTTGGGTTTCCGATCTCGTGTTGCAGTGGTGAATCATATTGATGATGGATTTTCATGGACTATTCTGAGATGTAGTCATGTTGATCAAAAGGATAGCTCCAAAGAGAAACTTGCAATAATTGCCGAGTGTAATGCAAAGTTAGCAATGTCTTTGACTCTCATGGAAGAATACTTTGGTCCAATGGTAGATCCAAGGACCGGCATAGACATGAGAACACATGTCCTATACAATCGGGGGTCAGTTCACCTACTTCGGTTGCTGGTTTCTAAGCTACACTTCTCTTTTGAAGGCTTCTAATTCTATTGTTTTTTGTCTTATTGCTTTAGCAACATGTAGTATACCTCGCAGACTAGCATTTCCATATTTAATGTGCTTTTATACTGTGTTATTTTTTTCCTCTTATTTATTGCATGTATCAGAGTTCGTTTATCTTTTGCAATTACTAAATTAGCTAGTCTTTTATATATAAATGATACTTAGCAATGTTTATGTCCTTTCCTAGCTTCCAAAAGTTTAAGTTTACACATTTGTGGTCTACTTCCAGGACGTTCGTTGGTATATTCAACGTTTTATCAGCTGCTGTGAATGCAATTCTTTTCTTATTAGTTGAAGTATAATTATTTTTGTGGCCATAAGATTATGCAATTTATTGTCCATTTATTTTAGGCTTCCTTTTAGATATTTGATAAAATCAGGTTTACATTTTTTAGTCTGTTCTTGTAATATAGTTTATATATAAAGTGTGCGCTGCAGAAAGGCATGGTCATTCAAAGCATCGTGTGTAACTTGGACCCCTCAAGCTTTTCATATAGTATTCCACGTTTGGATCGTGGTGAGCGTTTTGACATGGGATCTTAAAGAGACTTTGGTGAAGTTGGTATCCTTATTAGTTGCCCACGTCTAATTTGTTTGTTCTGATTGTACAAGAGTACATAGTGTAATGGTACTAGTAACAGGGTTGGGTTTGCTTAGTTTTGAGCTTTGGCTAGAGCTTTCTTGTAAAGTTTGTGTTGAATGGTTTAAATGATTTATCATCAAAAGTGTCATCATGGCAGTTTGGGTCATCTCAGACCTAAATCCTAATCCCATTCTCAAAAACCTAACTACTGCAATCGCAATTATTTTATTATTATTTAGTCAAAGTATAATTGTTTAATGGCTATATGATTATGCAATTTGATTGTCCAATTATTTAGGTTTCCTTTCAAATATTTAATAAAAGTAGGATTACTCTTTTGAGTGTGTTTCTTGTAATATAGTTATATAGAGAGAAAGGGGTTCTTCATAATGCCATGACCACTCATAAAGGCCACCAATTTTTTTGGAAATCTTAACTGTAGCCAAACCCTAGACCTCCACAGATCTCTAGCCTCAATTCTCTCCACCTCTATCGTACAAGATCCTAACCCTAATTTCTTTCTCCCTACCCTTCTCACTCTACTTGCTCTCTGACCTGCAAATCTAACTTCACAAAGTAAACCTCTTTCCCCCCTAAACTAGATTTACTCCACAAAGAAATAGCAAGAGAAGATGAAGAACTTGAAGATGATGACGAGGGCATAGCTTTCTTTTCCAACCTCGACTCGGTGTGTTGGTCAACAAACAATTCCTTCTCTGTCTCGCCCCAAAACCAATTATACTGAACTAAATAGGACCACGATGTAGCACAACTAAATACTTCTAGTTGTAAGCCTTGATTACAATACACCAAGAGCTAAAATTCCTTACATTAATGCTACTACAAAATCTTCTAAAAGCAACAAATACATAAAAATAATAAATAATATCGTATTCATTGAAATTTTGAAATTGGCCTCTTACAAAATTTACTAATCTACAATTCTGTCTAGGAATCACTGGTATGTATATGCTGCTCTATGACCCAATGTTAGGAATTAAACCCTATATGCTTAGTAGGACTTACCTCTGATAATATGGAAGATTAAGTTGGTGAGCATACAACAACTAATACTTTTATCTAATAGAGAGTTCAAAATAAGGTTTTGTGATGAATTTAACCATGTCAAGTAAAATGAAAACTAGAGCATAGATGTTATCACACAAATGTTGAAAATGCTAATAAACTAATAACTACATACTTATCGCTTTCTTACATGTTGGAAGTATAGAAAGTGTCCACCGGCATCCGGACGAAGAGGTATATGCCTTCTACGTGGTTCATCTCTAACAAGAGTGAAGGGATCAAACAAACAACACAATAAACCATATGCCTAATCATCAAAGGACATCATTGGTTGCTAGAGAATTGGGTTTACGAAAAAAGTTGATTATGAAGATCAAAGAACAACTTAAGATAGTCTAGTTAAATATTTTTAAAGCCATTATAAACCTTGACTTATCTATTTTCTACACTTGGATGCATCAAATATCCCAGACAATTTCTGACATTAGCCTCTCCAAAAAGGACTCTACGCATGTGTAGTAGGAACTAGAGAACTTACTAGCTATGTTACTTGGACTCGGTTACGGGTGTCGGTTACGGGTACAATCCAAGAGTCGGGCCCTTCAAACTGATAATTGAAGAACACACAGACTCGACTAAAATAATATTTCAGCTCCCTCAATAAATTTTGAATAAGTGCACTTAATTCAATTCAGAATTGAAGATGCATATAAAGTTGAAGGTTGAAGGAAGCTAATGGGACTCTTTGTCTTGAATAAATGTAAATTAAATGCTGCAAGTTTTGGGTCCCTAGATATTAAATAAAAGCTACATTTAAGTAAAAGATGCATATAAAGTTGAATAAGAGTTTCTTCATCTCCCTTGAAAAATAAATTATACACTATTATTGATAATAAGAGCTCCACTTGAATAAGGTTCTCTTCAACTCCATTGGTATTTTTAAATAAAAGCTATATTTAAATCAACTATTGTCCCTTCAGCTCCCTTGAGTAAGAGTTCCTTCTGTGCAGAAGCACCAAGTTAAAAATGTGTAGCAGCAAATTGAAAAATAAACTTGCCTTCTTCTAATCTGTGTAGCATCATAAAAATTAGGTAATTATAGAACTCCCCTAATTTCTTCTTCATCCGCAATGTCTGATCCTCACCATGGAGGATCCGATTCGGATCCCGTATCCGTAGCGGCAGCAGTGTGGCAAAGTACACGTTTTGACAATAATGTCATTAAGAGGAAAACAATGATGCACAACTCAAGAAGATCAGAACCTATCTCTCCCCTTATCATATTCATGTCTGGTCCAACCTATATATATATATATATATAAATATATGGAAAATAATTTTATTGCTATTGAACCAGATTACATCTCAGACATCATGGGTTCCCCTTTGCAACCCCATACAAGTCATTATGTTCTATATTGTGAATCACCCTAATGGTAATAGTACTCCGTCCCTAAAAAATATGGTTGTTTCTCTCCCTCGAAACATGTCACACTGCTGCCGCCAATCTGAGATACGCTTCACGATACCACTTGACACCTCTTTGCTTCGATGCTTTTATATCCCGAACCACCATGGATATATCCTTGACAACTCGACTACGCAGCTGAAGCTTATACCCCGAGCCCGCCAGATAGGCCATATTGCTGAGCACTTGAGGAAAAGATGCTCTATGCTCTCATCAGCTTGCCCGCACATAACACATTGTTGAGCCCCAGTTTGAATGCCAAATCGTGCAAGTCGATCTCGCGTAAGTAAGCTGCCCATCAACATCGATATAGGCATAGTTGCATCTTGTTAGGGACACCCTTCATCCAAGTGATCTCCGTGTGCCCCCATTTCTCGTGCACCGTCCTGGCCTAGTTGTACATTACTCTACTCTCAAACCCACCACTCCTGGACCCATCCCAAGTCCATGCGTCCTGCTCCAGTGACCCATCAATATGTTCTTTTCGAATTAGAGCACCATATAGCCGGCCAAAATTGTGGTTCTCCACCCGCCACTGACCATCGTAGATCACAATAGAAATTGTCTCCCGCCTGAACGCCTCCCCAGCTGCGTGCGCCCTCACCCAATACAGCAGCCCCCTGTGTTGGATCCACGGATCCAACCAAATATCCGTCTCATGTCCCTCTTTAAGCTCCTGTGTAATGCACTGCTTAACCAGTCCTCTATATTTGAGCATGACTAATTCATTATTGTTTGAGCAATAATCCCAGAAGTTAGCGTCTTTCAAGTAGCGATTTCGCATCCAGAGTGCCCACAAGGACTCCCCTTGGAGAAATCGCCACACCAACTTCATTCCTGCCACCTTCCGCATCATCTGGAGAGATCGAAGGCCAACGCCCCCTTCATCTCGTAGCCGATATAAATCCTTCCATGCAATTGCGTGAACACCTCCCCTCCAAATGAAGTATGCACGTGCGCACACCCACACCCCCACCACACACACACACACACACACACACACACACACATATATATATATATATATATATATATAACCCCAAGTCCGTAGTATTATCAAGCCTCCAAAATTATATGACTAATAACCTCTATGACATATGTTACGACCAGTGTAGTCAAAGGCGCGCCTCAGGCGCGCCTTGCTTCTAGGCGCAGGGGCAGCGCCTCAGGGGACTCCAGGCGAGGCGCAATTCTTAAGGCGCACCTAAGGCGCGCCTAGGTGCGCCTTTTTCGAGCGCCTTGGAATAGCTAAGGCGCGCCTTGAAAATCTTGTGAAAAAATAACATGTTTAGACTATTTTTTTAACTGTTGTACTGTTTTTAGACTGTTTTTTGAACTGATGTACTTTTTTTTTATTGTTTTCTCTCTCACTCACTCAATTCAAAGTGATTGCAACCTAGACATGGGAGAATTTGAAACACACATGTTTATCAATGTAGAAATCCGATGTGAATATATATATATATATATATATATATATATATATATATATATATATATATATATAATTTTTGCGCCTCGTGTCGCTCGGGTGCACGCCTTAAATGCGCCTTGCGCCTCTGGCGATTTGGACCCTTTGCGCCTTGAGTGCGCCTTGCGCCTTTGACTACCTTGGTTACGACCGTATGCGGTTCTTCTCTAACAAGAATGAAGGGATCAAGCACATAAAACAATAAATCATATGCATAATCATCAAAGGATATTATTGGTTGCTAGATTCCAATCTTTGTTTACGGAATAAAGTTGATTATGTAGAGCGAAGAACAACTTAAGATAGTCTAGTTAAATATTTTTAAACCCATAATAAACCTACACTTATCTATTCTTCTAGTCGGATGCATCAAATTCCCTATAAAATTTCTTACGTTAGCCTTTCCAAAAAGTAGTCGATGCATGTGTAGTAGAGCTAGAAAACTTACAAGCATAAACCGGAGATGATGCATGGTTGTCGAATTGTACATCAATAATGACATTGGGGAACATAATATTGCAAACTACAAGATGTGAACCTATCTCTCTCCCAATTATATATGATCTATCTTTGGTTGTCAACTCGCAATACGTATCGTGTATCAGTTTTCTTGCGTATTATTTCGTGTATGTATCGTATGATATAATAATTCTAGGAGTTTAGGTCTATACTTCTAAATCAAAATAGAAACATAATTTTATATAATTTTGTCTTAAGTTTTTTTTATTTGTTTCATCCTTACAAGTATATCTAGTTCTAAAATCCATAATCATAAGTATACATTAAATAAATCAAATAATAGCCATATCGAATATTATAAGATACTTGCAACATAAGATCTATCCCATATATTAGGGGTGTGCATCGATCGGTGACTGACCTATTTGGTCACAACTGCAGCCGAACCAGAGTTAATCGGTTTGAAAATAATCACAGTCGAACTAAACCAACCAACTGGTCGATTCGGTTTCGAAACAGACCTACTTGGTTCGGTTTGGTTCGATTTGGCTTATCAGTTTTGATCACTGACAAAAATTTTTAAAAAAAATTTGAGAAGCAATGAAGCACACTGAGATTCACATTCACAGACATCGTATAGTAAGTTATTAATAATCTCATATACACAAGAACAAGATTATGAATAGCTGCAATACCCCCGTTTACTCCAAGAGGCTACATATGTTAGCAACTCCACAGAACTAGTACCATCATCACACTCATTTGAATACTAGATAGGCAGGCACTAACATTATAAATTTAATGCATCAATTGAAATGTAAGAAGCAGTGAAACTTCTAAGTTCTACCAAGTGCCAAAACTAAGATTCAAATTCACTAACACAATCCACAGTTCAAATTAAATATTATTACTCAGTGATAGAAAACTGCAAAGTGTAACATTACTATATTCAAATTGTTAATGTTAATACTCAGTGAGAGAAAACTGCCAAGTTGTTAATATTCACATTCACAATCCACAGATCTTAGTTTCAAGTATGCAACATTACTATAACAGAAAAATTCCTACTGCCAAGTGAATTTAAATCTGCTCCTGCGAAGCCAAGTGCCAAACAAATATTCAAATTTTCTACCGCCAAGTGCCAAACAAATTCACTGAAGCACACTGAGAGAGGAAACCCACAAGTCTATACTCTATAGTTTTCATACATATTTAAAGTTGTTGTCTGCTGCCAACAGTGCAAGTGCCAACACTAAAAAATCCATGACTGGAGCCGACGGAGAGGGTGAGTTAGGGAGAGAGTGAAAAAAATGGATGGAGAGAAAGAGGGAAAAAATGGATGGAGCCGCCCCCTCCCTTTCCCTATGGATATGATGGACTCGACCGAACCCTAAATCCCTAATTATCAATGTTAGTAGCGGGTTCATTTTGGTTTGGTTTGGTTTGGTTTTAAACGATATTTGGAATGACCAAATTGCAGCCGGTCGATTATTTAAAAATTCCAGCCGAACCAATCCGATCGGACCATTGGTTCGATTAAAAACCGATCAGTTCGCATCGGTCCGGTTCAGTTTGGTCGGTTTGACCCATATGTGCACACCCCTACCATATATAACCTACGTATGCAGAGAGATTATTAACCCTCCAAATTACAGGAAATGTAATAACCCCCCCTATATGACATGTTATAACCCGCAAATCTGGCCGTAAATTATGACACTTCTCCCATATAAGTATACATCAAATATATCCATAAATGTACAAATTAACATATCCAACAGTTTTCTTATATAAATTTACACCAAATCCGGTAACTACGAATCGTATACAATGTATAATTGATAGGTAATAAAATCTTAATACTGGGATAACCATAATTCAAAAAATAATCCTAACAAATTTTTGTTAAATAATTTCAAAAATGACTAAATTTTTTCTATACTACGGGATATTATCTCTCTCCTTGTTAGAGCCTCCTCTCCTATGGATCTTAATTCTTCAATATTAACATAGCAAAAAAAGGTCACCTCTTCGTCCCCTCTATTGCCATGCAAAGTAGCAACGCAAGAGCTCTCTCTTCTATCATGGTTTTAATGTAACCCCATTCTATCATAGCTCAACCTCAGCTACAAGAACCTTCGCTATGTAGCCTAAACCAAGCTTTCTACAACCTACATGGTCCATCTTCCTGCCTAGTGTGAACCTCCGCTATGTAGGCTAACCTAAACCAAGCTTTCCACAATCTACATGGTCCATCTTCCTGCCTAGGGTTTGATGGGTCCACATAAACTAATTAGGTATTAAACAAGTAGTCATATCTCCTGATCCACTTGAAAGTAGCAAGCCCCTCTTTAGGCCCACTTAGCAGGCAAAGCCTTTTTGCTATCCTAGTCTTTTGGGCCCATGTGTCAGTACTGAAGTCTAGGCTCCTTTCTGGGCTACCCTCTATCCTTGCCCGCACATCAACAATAAAACTCTTGTGTGGCACACTCATCAACTTTGTCTGCATGACCCACTTGTTAGTAGTCGCTCTTAAATTTGTGGCCCACATATTAATAACTCTTAAGTAAACTTCTTAATAACAACTCACTCTCTCATCGCCTCAAAGGCTGTAACTCAACTCCCTCTCTTCAGCCGCCATAATGGCCTTAACTTACTATCTCAATGTCACGAAGGTTACAACTCACTCTCTTGCTGCTCAATTAGGCAAAACTCACTCCCTTGCTGCTCAATTAGGTTGCTAATCTCTCTTGTTACCAATGATGGCAACTCTCCCTCTCTCTCATCGTCAAGATGGTCACAACTCACTCTCTAGCCTCGTAGGAGTATGCAACTCTTTTTCTCTCCCCATTGTCTCTCCAAGTTAGAGTTAATTGTCATCTAAGTTTCATCTTGTGGGGAAGTGTAATATGGGTATTCTTGTTTTTTTATTGTGCTAGCGTTGTCACGGCTAACTAGTGTCTAGTTGTCTAATCTTGTACTTAACACTTTTTGAAATATTCATCCACGGATGACTAAGGGTCCGTTTGGATAAGCTTTTTGAAATTTTGTTCTGAAAACAGTTTTCTAAAAGTAAGTTATAAAGTTGTTTTCTGAGTATAAAAAATTTGACTTTGCGTTTGGTTACTTTCATTTGAAGAGTGATTTTAAGAAATAAAAAATAAAAATTATGTTTGGTATTTTTAGAAAGTGGTTCTTTTAATTGTGTCCACATTGTTCGTGTCCAACTGTGTCCCTTCCAAAACTTTTTCGGTCATCACCGTTCTTTTAGGAGTGGAAGCCCGTTCATCTCGATTTCTCCTCCATCTTATCTTTAATCCACTTTAGAAAGTAATTCCATCGTCTACAACTACCACCAACCTGATGACATCATTCATCATGTCTTATCTTCTCCTTAGTCCTCTCTCGTCTTCATTTCTCGCTAAATGCTTTTTTCATCTCATGACAGACGATAATAATCTCATTGAAGTTTATGGTAATTACTGCAAAACTAATAATTAGCGCCAATATGTATTTTTATTCTTTTTTTTATAGCCATATGAGTAATTTTATATAATTTACTTATTATTATCGTGTGAAGATGAGTAGATTTATATATTTTAAATTATTATCTTAAAATTTAGATATATTTTATTTTATGGAATGTTTTCTTACAATATACTAGATAAAAAACTTGTATTTATTATTTATACAATTTAGGACATATGAGATAACAAAAGTTGTTTTAAAATAAATCTTATATATAAGGTGTATATTTAATGAGCGAGATATGTGCCCAATATTTTAATTTATATTCTGACATTTTGGACATTTGATATCCAATATGCTAAACCTCAATACAACATAAACCAACTTTTACTTTTCAATATTTTGTTTAGGTATCGTAATGTTTGAAATATCAGATAGGATCAATGTTGTAAAAGCGCTAGGTGGTAGTCGGGCGGGCACCAGATGCCTAGTGCCTAGTTCCGCCTAGGTGCCCAATAGCGGCGACTAATTCCACATGATGCTGACTAGCATTTAGACGTCCCATGACTGCCTAGCGCCTAAGTGTTGCCTAATTCCAATTAATAGAACAATGTGTAGGATCTTCTGTAGACTGCAATATTAGGTGTTCTGTACCATCAAGTACATTCTGACCAACTTTGATCAACCTTATCACGCTAATAACTTAGATTGTAATACTCTTTTTTATCCTTGGGTCCTTCCCATGGAAAAATGCTCACACTTATTTTTGTTTTTTATTGTTTCTAGAAGGGAAGATTTGAACCATTTAGTGAATAAATGAGAACATGGAACGCGGAGCTCCGCCAAAGCCCACCCCCGCACCATCAGATTGGTGGGCCCGCGTGGGGCCCCAGCTGATCCAACGGCTGAAAATATGTTTGTTTGCAAGAAAATATTAGAAAGAATATTTGAAGTAAAATAAATTATAGATCTAGATCAAATAATGAATCATGGTTGTTGACATGTATAATTTTTTTGTATGGTTCATAAGAGTCTCATGAACATCTTTTATATTGAAACATATACTCCAAAATTGTGTTTATTCTTGATTCCTATTTAATTCTCATGTACAATTTTATGGAATGTCTATTCCTGTAAATTGGAGAAAGCTTGTAAATATACCATTATCATATTTTTTGAGTGTCTTGGAGTGGGTGGGAAAGTGTATTTGGTATCCAGTTATAGATATAGTTGAGTAGCAGGCTTATGGCATTTCGCTTCTATGGGTCAATCTTTTCTCTTGCTCCACCAACTTCATTTTCTCACATGAAGATAAAGAATAAATGATAGACTCTTAGTTTCTATGAAATCTTGGCTGATTAGGAAACTTCTCTAGATATTGGACTATATAAATTACATTGAATATTTTACAAGATAAATATTCACATTTCCTTACATATATAAATTATGCTATATAAGATCTTCCTTTTGAACTCCTTTGGTATTGAAACTTCTTTGTTGTTAACATCCCCAAATCTATTCATATTATTATTGCACCAAATTTAGTTTAGTACTAACAAAATAATAATACTTTTCATTCAATCTCATCAAATGTCAATTTGGTGATTATATGATAGACTCGATTGATATTCTCTATTAAAAGGTCATAGGTGTCACTTTCGAAAGAATGGTAGTGTTCATATAGTACATAGTTTATATTGAAGTAGATATTTATGACAAATAGATTTCCAGCTTAAAGGTGGAAACTTGCTTGATGTTGCACGAAAAGCTACAGAACTACTTATATAAGGAAACGATCTTATAACTTTGTAAGTGTAAGTTGTAACGATCTTATAATTATTGTGCATAAATATGGGTATGTTCCATGGGTGTGCAAACGACATGATAAAACCCATTGACATGGTAATTCTTATTCTTAAAGGGCAAACATAACACTAGTGGAGTACGACCACATAAACATTACAAATTTCTATAATTAGTCTCAAATGTTATGTGTAAACGGGTCTGCTCTAACGCTTCTCTCTTTAATCCCACATTGGAAGATAATATTGTAGAGCACATCTCTCTTACTATATATATGTACCAAGTTTACCTATGTAAAAATACCATACTAAGTTGAGTTTTCCTATTGGTAAGAGAGCAATATTGCTCACTTGCCTAGAAAGTCTCCACCCAATCACCCCCTCCTCCTTATACCCATCCTAACCCTAAGTCTTCACCCACTCCACCCTCCCTACTTCTTTAACCTCTCTTCAAACTAGCCCTCCCCTCTTCTTATCATCCCCCTCTTTCTCACGCTTCCTCGCACATGCTCCCTTCTTTCAATGCAATCCCTATCAACCCCCTCTTTCTCACCACCTCTTCCACACCCCATCCCCTCTTTCTCCTTGTACCCATCGTAACCCTAATTCTTCACTGACCCTCGTCTCTTCCTTACCCCTATTCTTACTCCCCCCCTCTTCCAACATAGTCCCCTCCTCCCTCTTCTTATCCCGCTCTTTCTCCATATTACTCGCACTCACACCCCTTCCAACACAACACCCCTCTTCCCTCTCAACCCATTTTCTGCAGACACATCCTCTCTTTCTCTCCCTCTTTATACCTCCTTTTCCTTACCCGTCCCTCTTCTCTCATCCCTTGATCTTAACTCCAATCCTTCCTATTTTACACTTCCCTTTTACATCTCCCCTCATTTACAACAACTACAATTTATGTCACGCGATCCATTTCCATGATGACCTCACACCGCCGTCTAGTAGTGCTATGGTCCGATGATCTTCCTTTGTCTCTGTAGGGTTGAATGGTAATCAAATCACGACCAATACTAAATATATCAAATCATTGCTCTCATAATTATGTATAATAAACATTTTCTTTCCTAAAATATAATATTTACCTATCATAATCTTGATAAGCACATTACAAGTTTTTATAGCCATTTACACCTAGTTCTTCTTTCACCCTGCAATAGTATAAGATATACTTCTCCATATTTTCAGACATTTATCACTATTATTATAACCATTTTTATATGCCTCTTATGGTAATTATCAGTCTTTAACTATGAAGTGCATGAGGGCATTCCTTACCGATAAAAGAAGAGATTATATTGAAGAGGTGTCATGGAAATGTACGAGAAATTGAAGGTCTATTACAAAATTATTTTATATGTTTGAACAAATATGGAAAAAGTGTCCGGGGATTAAGGCAACCAACACAACTCCCAAATAGAGACTCAATGTTATGTAGTGGACTATAATAATGTATTATGCTTTGAAGTTTTAACATTTTCTTTGATAGAGTTCTCAACCAGTACAAAAATAGATGGAATGTGATAATTTCAGGATTAACATTTTTCCTTGATTTACTAGCTTTTTTTCTTCTTTCTAGCATCTTGCATATCTTGTGGCCCCTCACATGGTTCTACTTCGTTCTTCAGGTCAAAATTTGCTCGCTTAAATTATCAAGGGTTCTATGCTATAGTTTTGGAGAAGGGTGATGTACTTGTTTCCGTAGCATCAATCAGGTCATACTAAATGCACAATATTGTCATCAAAAATTTCTTTCCTCATATTTCGATGGAATAAATAATACTTTTTTCTCATTTAAATTCTAAAAGGAAACTTTGGGAGCTTCTAGCAACCCTTTCAATCAGATGGCAACATCCCTTGTCATCTGCTTTATTGATTACTAACATACTTAGCCGTAGGTATTACTCATCTTCAGGGTTATTTCCCTTAGTATCATGTTTCATATTGTGACTTGGGTATGGCTTAATCATTATCATTTCCAGTACACACACACACACACACACACACACACAAATCTGTTCTCCACAGAAAGAAAATACAACCAACCATGAATTGGAAGGATTATAACCATCTTATCTCTCTCCTCTTACCGAAAAGTAAACTGTCTCATCATTAAGAGTTGTTAAAGAGGACGAATTATAATAACCCTTTCCAGCAACTCTTGTGTATGAACCACTCACATCCCATCACTTAGACTATCCCTAGCATATATCTACCAGTTTGTACACCATACAAACCCGTATAGCATATCGAGATATAGCACTCGGTAACATTGGCTTGATACCTATACTAAAATAGAAAGAAAAATGTGATATAATAAATGCATTCACAAGTCATGAAATTCAAGCGACATTCTCTTGTTACTAACTTAAATGGCGTTAGCATGAAAGTGCAGAAGTGTTTTGTTTCTATTGATGGGGATAGAAGAATTTAGGATATATGTATATTTGACATGTACCTTCCAAGTATTGTTGTGCCTAATGCAAATACAAAGTGGATATAAGGTCTTCCCTCAAGTGTCCATGCTACATGACTACAAAGTAAGGATGCAAATATTTTAACTTGATGAAGAATTACAGAGAACCACTAATGAATGATCATGAGTAAAAAAAAAAAAAACTAAAGTCACTTATGTTTGGGTTTGTTTATTCAAGACCCGATTAAGTTTAAAGTAACTTTCTTCTTTTCAGGGTGCATGGAATCATAGTTGCAGAGATGCCGTTTATTGCTACTTGTACTAAGCATCGTCGCCAAGGGATGGCAAAACGCCTAATAAATGCAATTGAAAAGGTATTTATACTTTTTTCCAGCAATTTGTGATCTTGGTTAAAGTTAATTATGGCTGTTATGTGTTGGAACTAAATTCGATTGTCCTTGAATCCGTTTGCAGTACCAGTAGCCTAATTTGGTTACTACTTAGATGAAATTATGCTTTGCTGTTCCCAATATTAGACAAACTTTTTACTGCTTATTTGAATTATACATCTGTAAGTTTGTCCTTAAGTTGACTTCAAGATATAACGTCAAGCATCCAGCTCCAAACTAGGCAATGGACTTTCTCCTAAGCTCCCAAAGACACTAAAGTGCCCATGTTCTGGGTGCCCCATTATATGAACGCATTACACTTTTCTTTTGTTCTGGGTGCCCCATTATAAGAAAGCATTACAACTTTCTTTAGAAGACATTGACTATTTAAGATGGAACGTCATGCTTTAAGATTTTTTTTTGGACCATTTTTGTTGTCCGAAGTACCCCAACTTTTCCAGTATCTGAAGTTGAATATTTACATCTTATTCACGACTTTTGGATGTTATATAAACCTGTGTTATTAGCTAAACAACAGGCTATAAAGATATCATTTGATGCAGCATAACTAAAGGAAACTTCTTGATAAATTTACTCCTTTTCAAATTCGTTGTAGATTATAGCTTTTGAAGGAACTAGTTGTTTGGCTGAGTGAACCAGCACAGCTACAAGCGTAATGACATCTTTCATTTTATTGATGCCGCATGCCATATTTTAAGTTACCTGGAGTTTCAACTATAAAACAATAAAAAGCACCACATCGAAACACTTATTGACATTCTTACTGTTAATGTACTCCCAAGTTTCTTTAGAATTTTAACACTGCAGGATCTTGATAGTTGAAATAGGAATTCTGAAATCCTGCAATCAAGCTGCTAAGTATCTGCCTAATATATCTAAAATTACTTGGTTTTGTTAGATTTCTTATTTACTTCTCCCTCATGTTGTTAGTTGTTACTTATTGTTCAAAGGTGGTTCTTGGAATGATCTCTCATTTTAACCAAATGAATAAGTAAATGGTGTATAAATTCATATAAACTGAATAGTCTATGTTATTTTAGAAGTTAAAGAAATTGTCAAAACTGGATATTCAACTAAAATTCCCATGTTAATTGGTACATAAGACGACTGTTATAAGAATCAATAGGTATCTACATAGCCGCATCAACACTAGTCTAGGCCTTGAGGCAGTTGCTTAGCTTGCAAGTGGTGTAAGCAGTAGGCTATGAAATTGTTGAAGTGCCTAGGAGATTGTACAACATAACTGTAGTCACGTAAGTTAAGGAAATTCTGGTAGTAAAAGATAAGATCGTACAGATTGAATAGGTAATGGAAGTCGATATTTGATTGTTGGATAAATAACACGCATTGTGTGTATGTGTATGCGGGTATACGTGTGTGTTCCATCAGATTATTTCTCACACTTCTCTTTTAGTATTAATATAAAATTAGTTCAGTAGGTGATCAATGAATAATTTTGGCTTTCTTGTGTCAAGTTAAGACTTTTTTCTACGAAACCATTCTGCATTTTAATTTGTTTTGTCTATTATGTACATACACTAACTCACTTTATGACCTACGGGTACAGCTGCTAATATCTCTCAAAGTAAAGATGTTGGTTATATCGGCAATTCCAACATTGGTTGAGACTTGGACATCAGGGTTTGGGTTCAAATCTATTGAAGATGAAGAGAAGAAACATCTGACAAATGTACATTTGATGAAATTTCCTGGAACAGTACTATTGAAGAAAACTCTGCATGATGATTTATCTGAAGGATCAGGTTGGCATGTTTTCTTCTCAGTTAGTTTTGTTCTTGATTTGGTAGGTTGCATATTGTTTCCATTACGTGCAATACCAAAATCTATTTTATTGGTACTCTTAGTAGTGATGAACTCCCAAGATTCTTTACGATTGTTAGTTTGGTATATCTTTACAGTTCAAGGTGCTCCCTAATCCTGCCGTCAAGCTGCCAAAATTGTAGAATGCACCTCGTATAACTAATTCCTTAATTCTCTTGGATTTCCAATGTACTTCACTCCAATGTAGTTAATGTGCCTAAGTGTTTCTTGGAATGATCTCTTGATTGAATGTTCCTATTCCTTTAACTACATTAAAAATAAATATCATAAAATATAATTTGCCAATGGGTAGACTGTGTTAAAGCTGAATTAGGCCTTGGGGCGCTTTGCCTAGCCTGGAGAGGAAGTTAGACAGATGAAATTTTAAGAACCCAGGAGATTGTTTGTTACGACATTATTTCACATTAGCCACAAACTTTAAGGAGAATTTCATAGTATAAAAGAGAGATGGTACATATTGAATAGGTAACTGAACTATTTTTTGCTTATTCGATGTAAAACACACATTGTGTTTGTGAGAATACACATTAGGTCATTTCTCATTCTATATGAGGATTGGTTTAAAATATGTTAATTAGGTGACTAATATATATTGTTTGGCTTTCTTTTGTGTTTAAATTAAGGTGTTGTGTCAATACTATTATGTAACTTAATTACTGTATCTTTTATATACATGAACTAACTCAGTATTTATGACCTATAGCAGCTAATCTCTCTCAACGTTAAGACATTGTTTATATCTGCAATTCCATGTTCGGATGAGACATGGACATCAGGTTTTGAGTTTACACCTATTGAAGATGAAGAGAAGATTCAGCTGGCAAATGCAACTTGACGAAATTCCTGAAGCAGTATTGTGGAAAAAAATAATCTGCATGGACATCAGGTTTTTTCTCAATTAGTTTTTCTCTTGATTTGGTAGAGAGAGCATATTATTTCTACACATGCAATAGTCTAAATCTAACCTCTCAAAGTGTTTTTGGGGTATGCAGGAGGAAAGTTGATTTGGATTCAAGAGGGAATCAATCTGTGAGATCTGTGGATAATTGGTGTAATTGATAATACATTATCTGGAAAAAAGAATGCTGAGAACCATCTAACCGATCTGGGTGCATTGTCTGCCCATCTATCCGAGACGCATGATGAATGCAATTGAAAAAGTATTTACACATTTTGTAATGATTCATATATTTAGTTAAACCTAAGAAATTAAGGCCGTTATGTGTTGGAACTAAATTGTATTTTTCCTTAAATTCTAATTATGGAACCAATAATCTATTTTGGTTACTATTTTTATTTGCTTATTGAAAGTTTCATAATTGATTCGTGTTGATACTTGGTAGTCCTACGGAGCTTACATCTATATATTATTGCATCTCTGATAGGTTACTGGATCTAGATTTGGGAAATATGCAAACAACTAGCTATTTATTTATTATTATTTATTTTTTTGAGGTCTACAACCACTTATTCCTAAGCTCCCTAGGACTTTAAAGAAGTGCCAATAGTCTGAGTGCTTCAATACATGGATTATTGTAACTTGATTGAGAGGTCTGACTATTTAAGACTGAATATCATGTTCTAAGGTTTTGTGATATTTTCTATTAGCATGACTCCCTGACTGTTACACAGTATGTAAATTTGATGCTTTATTACTGAACTGAAAGTTGATTGCCTTTAGAATCAAACAGACAAAATATATGAAACAAACAGATTTGATCTAAAAAAAAAGTGAAGTGAAGAAGAGTCATATATGCCAAACTATATGGATCACATTTTTGGAGAAAGAAAAACCAGCTGTCAAACTAAATAACGTCATATATGCCAAACTAACAATTATTAGCAAACAAGATCAGAATTTATACTTAAACAAGAAAAAGGGTAATGAGAAAAAAAAAATTAAACTCAAATACATACCCGTGAAACAACCCTAAAATTTATACTCATACATAGCAGCGATCGAAATCTTAAAAATTTTAAGTCTTAATTTCAACTTGATACTCTCAACTATTCCATTTTTTAACTTGATACCCTAAAAAAAGACAAAATTACCTCCGTTTATCCCCTCTCCCCCCAATCACCCGGCTGCACCTCTCCTCTCTCTCTGCGCGTGCCGCTGCTGTCGCACGTGGAGAGGAGGAGGGGTGCAGCCGGAGTCGGGTGACGGGGGTGGGGACAGAGAGAGAGAGAGAGGGAGGGGATGGGCGTGGGTAGTGTCTTTATTTATTTATTTTTGGGTATCAAGTTAAAAATATTCAATAGTTGATAGTATTAAATTGTCGAATAAAAAAATTTAGGATATTAAGTTCAAAAACGTTAATAGTTGAGGGTATCAAGTTGCAATTCAGCCAAATTTTAAACTCATACATAGCTGTTTATAACTAACAATTATATTTGCAAGTAATGCTAAAAACTAAAGCTAATGCTAGGAACCTTAAATGTAATGATATATACACATGAATCCTTGTGTGCCTTTATATGGAGGAGGATCCAACCTGGGAAGAAAACAAAGACTCATACATAGCAGTGCTTTATTTCTGATTCACAATTATTCAATGTTATCCAAACTGCTAGACAATATTACTCCTTTACGAACTGAAAGTAGATTAAAGCTTTTGACAATTCCCTGTAGGAAGGTCCTGACAGAGCTGTAAGAATAGTAATGCCTAGTCATTATTGAAGAAGAAACTAGATGGATGACTCAAGGTGTCTATTGGGTCGGGCTGCCACGAATCCGATCCTGAATTGGTACGGTCAAATCCGGTGGGTAACCCACCCCTGAACTGACCCGGTCAAATCTGGTATGGGCTGGCTCATGTACGGTCAATGGACCGACCCGGCCCAGAGATATGCGGATTCAGACTGCCGAATTCAGGAAAGTGGTCCGAAAGTCCAGCCAGGCCGGTCACTCAAACGAATCGATCCGGTTCAGATCGGAATAATTCGGTCGACTGACAATGGCGGGTACCACAAGTATATATGTTTTTTTATAAATGGAAGGTTAAATGACCAAATTATCCCCCATTTAACCGTTTATTAAACCGTTGGAGGGATAATTTGGTCATGTAGCCCTCCAACAGTCATATTATCAATTTGAGGGAGTACTTTTAACCAAAAATACCTCCAATTTTATGACAGTTTTTAATCAGTTTAAAGGATATTTTGATTTTTTGGCTGTAAATAATCAAAATATTCTTATAAAAACAATATTTTAAGGATATTAGGGGATGATCTGGCACACAAAAATTTCTATAAATAAGGCATAATTATTCCAAATTAACCACAACAATTTTTTTTTTCTCTCTTGCAATATTTAGAAGTAATCCAGTGTGAAGAGGCTACTTAATGTCATGAAAAATGACTAACCACCACAACAACCACAAGATTAGCAACCTCAACCCGTACCGCAGCAAGGACTTCAACTCCAAAGAAGATCCGAAATTTGACGTCATTTTAGCGGAGTTTATAATGAGTGCGATACGGAAAGAAGATTCTCGTATGGAGTTGTTGAATACTTGCATTGTAGGAAATGATTCAAAAGGAAACCTAACTGTGGCACATGATTTCTATATAGACATCTGAAAACATGTATGAATATCTAGTAAACTTGTATTTTTCAAAAAACGTATCATTTTTTAATATATTTTATTATTGCTAGATAGGTCATAAATATATTTAAATCTATTTGCGATTTATGTTTGAGTTTCAATTTTTAATCTCTACAAACTTCATTTGCACTATTACAAAGAAAATTTTAAGAAAAATTGAAAAGCTGAAACACAAATATAAGTTGAATGACTCATATAACAAAAATAATATATATTAAAAATATTTATCTTATTTATGATTGTCTTATGTATGACTAATTTAATCACATTAATAAAATTTAACTTTCTTCTTTCCCCGGAGAGTTTAGAGTGGTGAGTTATGATAAGTAAGGATGGTGAGTTATGATTGTCTTTATATATATATATATATATATATATAGAGAGAGAGAGAGAGAGAGAGAGAGAGAGAGAGAGAGAGAGAGAGAGAGAGAGAGAGAGAGAGAGAGAGATTAAATAAATAAATAATAACACTAATATTAATTAAATACTATGGTAGATTAAACCTCAACTTGACAAGCGAAGAAAATTGCAACACCAAAATTTTTCGAGAACACCAAATTATCAATACATATAGATATAGAGGGAGGATGCAGAAGAGTAAGGGTGGTGAGATGATAAAAAATATTGCTGAGATACAATATTTTGTAAGGTTCATAGAGCAAGTATTTTACTCAAATACCCCTCTAATGTGGCTGTTAAATAACCGTTGATAAGGGTACTTTTGTCTTTTTCACTAAAATGACAGGAGTTTCCATTCCAGCAGCTATTAACCCAAATGATAAAAAACGAAAAAACATTTATTTTATCTTTGATTTTATTCCCAAGGGTAATCCAAGTTTATGTTAATGAATTTTCGTCTTTAACGTTAATAAAATTTATTTTTCTTCTTTCTCAAATTTAATTTTTTGGATTTTTTACTTAAATCGGTTTACCTTGAACCGACCCTAAACTGGTCTGGACTTGGCCTGGTTCGGTCCAGCCCACTAACAACCGAGCTCGGACCCTGGCTGGGTTCACCCCTCCAGACTTCTGACCTGGCCCGGCCCGTCTCCACTCCGGTCCAAGTTCGACCTCCAGGTCCTGTCAAAATCGATCAGTACTGGGTTCGATCCGTGCTGGTCTGATAAACACCTTGATACATGACTGAGTAGACAATAACATTTTTTAGATTTATTGGATTTTCAATTATCAAAACAAGATAATCCATCATTTCAAAAGATTCAAAACACCTACTCTTACTATTAGGCTGTTTGATTGGTTTGACGAGGTACGATAAAATAAAAAATTCAAAAAAATGATATTTTGCACGCGTTTATCATTCTTACGCATGTTTTCTAACTTTTTTTTGTTTAGATGTTTTGAAGAAGTGGATGTTAGAAGTAAAAAATACTAAATTTTGGTATTTGGATGGTTGAAGTAAGTTGAAAAATGTAACATTTTATAGTTCTTATATTTGAATCATGTAATGAAGCAAAATGGTGACTATTTATTAATTGATTTTTTGTATGGATCAAAAATTGAAGAGTTTGATACAAATAATTAGAAAAAAAATGTGTTTAAAATTTAAAATTTTAAAAATTTCAAACTATATTTTTATAGCTTGAACTAATTATTTGGCATCTAAAAAACAACATATTAGAAATTAGCAAAATATACACACAAATTGTACCAAAAATCCTATGTTTCTATCTCAATCATATGTTTCAAATTATACACACATATTGTACCACAATTAGCATATTAGAAATTAGCAAATTATACAAAAAAAAGTGTACCAAAAAGTCTATGTGACGGGAGAAGAAGACCCAAAAGAGGTGATTTTTACGAATTTAGGAATTTGTAAAGATTTGGGCAGGGAAATTTTAAAAAAAAAATGAACAATGAACTATTATCGATTTATGACAAATAATTATAATAGAAATATAAAAATAATAACTGAAAATATCGTTGGAAGCGGAGAAGAAAATACTGTTGGAGACGTCAACGTCGGAAGCAGAGAAGCAAATAAGACCGAGAGATCCAGTTTAGTTTTTTGACATCGCACCATATAAACTCAAAAATAGATTTCATATTCTTAATTCTTCGATCTATAAATTATGAAGTTACAAACTATTTATAGCTTCTCAAGAAATAAAAAAAAGATAAAACAAATCTCTAAAGGCTTATCTTTAAGATAACTTAAATCTAACTAATAAAACAATAAAAATACTCTCTATCTAAAATAACATAATAGAACTAAAAGATAACAAGAATATCTATATTTATTTCCATCAGTTTTCCACCATTCTCCTCGACTTTGACAAATTCACCTCCTGGTGAATCATGTAAGCGTAAAATCCGAGAATTATGCTCCTGGTGATGTCCTCCAAATCGGCCATGACGGAGGCCTCTGCTTCGACATTTTAGTCAACATTGAGGCTTCTGACAAGACAAAATTCCACGACACTGGCGGTTGTGGAGGCAAAAAAAAAAAAAAAGAATGTCCAACAATGATCTATCATGAAGCTCCTCTATAACCGGTGGTTGTGTCGATGCATCCAAAGAAGCAAAATGATCGTCCCTATAATCAATTATTATTTTTTACAAATTATCACAATTATTTGTTATAAAGAAATAATAGAAATTCTTCACCGGATTGATTATTGGAACACGTTCAAAATATTTGGAAGACTCAATAGGTTATTTAAATTCATTGAAATAATCATACTTATTTAATTCTTCCATGGTTGTTATATAAATGTCAAAATTGATTAATGGTTTAAATCTAGACCTAAACTCAGACTTGGACCTAAGTGACGACTCATCTATAGCAGACTCTGTAGGTTCTATTAATGATTCTTTTAAGGATATAGGATCATCATTAGTATTAGTTTCTGTCTTATTCTGGTTAAAATGATCATCAAACAACTTTTTCTTTTGGCAAGCATTTTATCATAAATATCATCGATTATTGCAAAAATTTGTTAATTTTCTGTGTGTGTAGACATTCTTGTATGTGTCTTACCTACCTACGTATAAATATTCTAAACCAGGGTTTAACTATGATACCAATTCTAACGTGGGACGAAGTGTCAAAATAGATAATTTTTATGAAATTAGAGATTTGGAAAGATTTGGACACAGAAACTTTGTTAAAAGGAAGGTGAACAATATCAACTATTATCGATTGAATAATTATAATAGAAATATGAAAATAATAACTGAGAATACCGTTGGAAGCAGAGAAGAAAATATCATTGGAGACGTCAACGTCGGAAGCGGAGAAGCAAATAAGACCGAGAGATCCAGTTTAGTGTTTTAGCATCGCACCATATAAACTCAAAAATAAATTTCTCATTCTCATTTATTCGATCCATAACTTATGAAGTTACAAACTATTTATAGCCTCTCACAGAAAAAAAGATAAATCAATCTCTAAATATTTATCCTTAAGATAACTTAAATCTAACTAATAAAACAGTACAAATACTCTCTATCTAAAAAAAAACAGAATAGAATTAAAAGATAAAAAGAATATCTATATTTGTTTTTCATCAGTTTTCTATCACTATATTTTTTTCTCAATCCAAACATATATTCTCAACCAGCAAGAGACAAAAGCAACGAAAAGAATTCTATGACAAAAGCGAAGAAAATAATTCTACATGGACACATTCAACCAAGGAAATATTAACAATTTTTTTTTACATCATAGTTATAAGTAAAAAATTCGTTGAGACTGTTATACATACACACAACATTATCAACAATGCTCGTGAAACTGTTATAAATTACAAACCACCACTTCCGTATAAAATTTCTTGAAACTGTTATACACACTACATCACAACATTTGAAACATCTCCTGACATGAAAAAAATAAAAAGTTGACAAACTTTTTTTATGTACATCATTCAGGTTTGTTGTCCAATGAATTCTTCATTCATAGATGCAAATGTGTCATGGAAATGCATATGTGTCATAGAAATGCACGTTTCTTCATTCATGACATGCATATGTGTCATAGAAATAAACACAGCGGAGTAGTAGAAAAATAAATTTTGGGGACAAGAGTATCAAAAAAAATCCAGCAAAGCCAAACCCAACACCGTGCGTAATGCAAAACCTTTTTTTTTTTTTTTTTGAGATGCAAAACTCAAAAATTCTAAAAAAAATCGGTAAATTCAGTGAACATAGAAAGCACAAAATAGCAACTAAAGACTTGAAGCAATTTTGACTCTAAAATATTTGCCTTTAGCAAACAGACAAAAAACATATGAGACAAACAGATTTGATCTTAAAAAAAAAAGTTAAGTGAAGTTGAGTAGAGTTAGTCATATATGCCAAATTATATGGATCACATTTTTTTGAAGTCTAACTAAATAACGTCATATATGACGAACTAACAATTATTAGCAAACAAGATCGAAATTATGGACAATTTATAATTAAACAAGAAAAAAGGGTAATGAGGAAAATAAGAATACACATTTAATCTCATATATACCAATGAAACAATCCTAAAATTTATACTCCTACATAGTAGTGAAACCTTAAAAAAATTTAAAATCATACATAGCCGTTTATAACTAACCGTTTATAACTAGCAATTATATTTGCTAGTGAAGCTAAAATCTAAAGTTAATACTAGGAACCTTAAATGTTAAGATATATATACACATGAATCCTTGTGTGCCTTTATATGGAGGAGGATCCAACCTTGGAAGAAAACAAGACTCATACATAGCAGTGCAACACATAAATCCTATATGGATTAACAAAAGGTAAACACAATTTTTCCATATTTTAACTTGTAGAAGCATGAGAAATCTCTAAGTCCATATCCTGTACAAGTAGAAAAGTAATGTCAAATGATCCCAGTGAAAGACAGTCCGACACATGTCCCTATGGAAGACTCAAGCCAAAGCACCCAAGCGGAAGACTCATGCCAAAGCTCTCCGAAGAAAGAAAGGCACGACACGTCAACCCACATGACAGGCCATCAAATCATCATGCGTTGCAGACGACATATCCATCAAACGTATTGTCAACCTTCAATACGTCAGCCACATCATGCCTATCCTACATACAACGGGATTCTCTCTCTTCCCACAGAAGAAGTTTGCTCCCGCGAACGTTCCACCAACGAAAAGGGGTCTCGGCGCCCCCTTTTCTTCCAGCGGAATAACTGAAGCAAAATCTCCTATCCACGATTATCATCATCAGCTAATTACGTGGAGAATGTGCTCTACCCACTCACCAAACGATCGCCACCTCTCCGCCAGAATCTCCCGCTAAGTGCGTAAGTGGATAACTGTTCTCTAATCGTCGATCACTCTCCTTCCCCCACGATCCTGTCATGGGGATTAACTAATCTAACTACAAAGCCATCTGACATCTCCAAAAGGAAGCGCTCCTCTCTTGGGCCATAATCCTTACCGGTCACGCACTAACAAATAATGTCCAAATAGCGACGGTTTTAGTGACGTCCAAATAAAACGTCGTTGACTTATAGGTATTTAGCGACGTCCATATAAAATATCGTAATATGTCGGTGATAGCGACGTGGAGCAACGTTTAGCGACTATAATTACTATAATAATAAAAAATATCGCTAGGTAGTCGCTAAACATAGCAAACTTTTAATTTTAGCGATATTTACCGACGTTTTTGTATTTAAGTCGCAGTATATTATTATTTTCGCAACGGTTAGCGACGTCTGGACAAATGTCGCTAATTTATTTAATATAGGGTTTGACGAATTTCTCCCCCCCCCCCATTTACTTCGATATCTCAAAATTTGAAACCCTACCCCTCCCCTAGCCCCCATCCCGGCGCCCCACCTAGGCGATCCCCCTCCGGCCGCGTCCTCCTCTCTTCGGTGAAGCCCCTTCCTCCGGCGTGCTCCTCCCGTCGTCGGCTCCTCCTTCCTCCGGCTCTCCTCCTTCCTCCGACATCCTCCTCCCTCCAGCTCCCTTCCTCCTCACTCAGTGAACTCCTCTCTTTGTCTCTCTCTCTCTCTGACACGACATGACACACACACTAACCCTAACTCGGACACACACACACACACATACACACCTGCGGACACACTAACATACGCGGACACTAACCCTAATACGGACATGGACACATACAGACATAGACAAGATATGACATGACACGGACACACAGAAACGAACACGACACAGACATAGACACGACATATGATACGACACAGACACATACACTGACACGATACGAAATATGACACAGACCCTAACCCTAACCCTAACCCTAACCCTATCTCTCTTCTACTTAGCTGTTTGAGTTTAGACGCAACCTTGCGTATTGGCATCGTATACAATATGATACAGATCTTGACTCAAGAAGAGTTGTATAAACGGACATGGGAATGACTCTTTAAAGCCGAGACACGACATGATATTGGCTTCTTCTAGAACTCGTATCCAACTTGGGTTAGAGCAGTGTCAAACCTATCATTGACACAAGAGTTCATATTCGGGTGATTGTGGCACAACATTGGTATATATATCGCGTAACCAAGGACACAACATCCCCCTCGGCCCCGATGACCCCCATCGGCTCCCCTCAACCCTGACGACCCCCCTCCTCGGTCAGAGGGTTAGGTGACCTATATTTGGAGTGAGTGCACATTGTATACATGTGTGTGTTTGAGTGTGTTTAGTGAATGAGTGTTAGTGAGTTAGTATAGGTTAAGTGTTGAGTGATGGTACGTATATTAGGATTGAGTATCTAAGGATATTTGAGTTTTGGTTTAGTATCCCAAGATACTTGAGTAGGTGTTAATATACCAAGATACATGGATAAGATACTTGAATGATGTCTATCCATCTTTGTAGAATTATCTAGAAACGGATCTAAATTACTACCTACGTTATTGTTCGTGGATGTACAACCGTCATCCTGATAACATATGCGGTATGCAGGATGAATTCAT
This sequence comes from Iris macrosiphon, assembly GCA_036927795.1. Taxonomy (NCBI): domain Eukaryota; kingdom Viridiplantae; phylum Streptophyta; class Magnoliopsida; order Asparagales; family Iridaceae; genus Iris; species Iris macrosiphon. The sequence goes on along the minus strand of JAYESA010000015.1, from coordinate 115,139,159 downwards.
ACAAGGGGTGGCAGTTCGCCAAGGCGTTCCCTCAGTACATGGACGGCACAAAAATTAAGTGTCCATGTGTGAGATATCGCAACTTAAAATTTCACTCAGAAGTGGATGTTACATATCATTTGTACTCGAGGGGTTTCACGTCGAATTACTATCAGTGGACCTCATACGGAGAACTTGTGTCTTTAGCATTGGAGCCGGAGCCTTATGTGGAGACGTATATGGATGTCCACGACCACTCTGATTACGATGACGGGTGCGTGAACATGGTTTTGATGCTATCAGACCTAATTTCAATCCAGATAATCATGATGCAGCTGACGAGGCACCGAATGCCGATGCTGCAAAGTTCATGGAGTTATTTTGGTAGCGTACGCTGGTACGTAGGCCATGTCTCCTCTATTCTAGGCTACGATCGCCTATGGAAGCTCCCCACCCAGAGGCTTCTTTCCGCCTACAGCTCGACGCTACAGGGAAGTTAAGTGCAACAGCCGGATATTCATTTCTTTTATAGATACCTGGCACTTTGTGTCACTACCACATTTTCTAGGAAAGGATATTTTGGCCATTTTATAATTAATTAAATATTATGCATGTTGTAAATTTATTTATTGTATTATTTATTTATTGTTAGATGTTAGTATATATATGATTTTGGACTTGTGTTAGTGGACCTAACTAGTTTAGATTAGATCCAAGGACCAACAATTAAATCTAGTTAGAATTGAGCCCAATAGTAAGCCCATTCATTAGGAGGATAAATTAATTAGTTAAACCAATTAGACTAGAACCTTCCCTCCTTAATTAATTTCTTTATGACAATCCCCAAGGGGTATTGTGGAAATTTTATAGTAGCTTGGATGAGGGGGTAGTGGCCGGCCATAGCTAGAGTGGGGATAGACTCCCTCTCTTTATTTTTTATTTTAAATCTAGATCTAAAATTTTTTTCTTCCAAATTTCTTTCCAATTCCTTTTCTATTTCAAATTTTACCCAAATTTCTTTCCAATTCCTTTCCTATTCATCATTGGAGGCTATTAGAACAAGGAGGAAGCAAGGATTTATAAGGAAGAAGCAAGGATCTATAAGGAGGAGCAAGGGTCTACAAGTTGAGGGCTCTTGACACTCAATTTGGTGATTTCATTGGGAATCCATCTTCCAATAGGTACAATTTAGTTTTTTCTCTCCAATTAGACTCTAAATATGTAATTTAATCATTAAAAACTCTCCCATATACTAAGACTACCTATAGAAATTGGAATTAGGTTCATAGGAGGCCTATGGAGAAAGTTATGTGGTGTTTTGTGTCAATTTTGAGAAAATTTCGAGATTGACACATATTGTATTTGTCAATAGGTCAATTAGACCAAATTGATACTTGTTTGGTTGTGTGTGGCTAGTGTCATATCCATAATTGGATATGTGTAGGCCGTATCCTGACAATTTGGCGATACGGGTTAATTTTGGGATTTTCTTCCGACACGGGGGTTTGAGCATGTCACATTTTGATACAGACACATAGTTGAGTAGCTAACACTTTGTGTTGCTTCTAATTGTGATTTAGACTTGCTCGTGTCCTTCGAGATATGTTTGGTGGTGTGGTGGAGCCGTATCGCAAGCGTATCATAGAATGAGTATGATACGGGTGCGGTGCACTCCACGTGTTTGATGCTTGCTTTTCAATTCAATTTGCCTTGGTTATAGCTATTATAATATTATAATTATAATTGTTACATGATATATATATATATATATATATATGTTTCTATTTTCTATTGTGATATGTTGGTGGTCATGAGAGAATAGGAGAGTGCATGTGCATCATTAGTGTGAGTATGTGGTGACACACACACACACACACACACACACACACACACACACACACACACATATACATATATATATATATATATATATATATATATATATATATATATATATATATATATATATATATATATGTGTGTGTGTGTGTGTGTGTGTGAGTGAGTGTATGTGTGTATTGGATATGTACATATAATCTAGATGGGGGGAATTATAAGCGTGAAGCAGCAAAAAACAACAAGATAAGCAGAAGTAGCAATAAGAAGCAGCAGAAGCAGAAAGCTGCAGCAGCAAGCAGAAGCAGAATGATGCAGCGGTAACAGAAGCCATAAGCAGCAGGAGAAGCAGCGATAAGCAGCAGCAAGCAGCAGCAGTAGCGATAAGCTGCTGTAGTTTGAGTGATTAGATTTAAGTTGTGGATAAGTTAAGATAAGCTAGTTAATAAGCTAAGTTAGTTTTAATGATTGATAGTTATGTTAGTAAGTTAAGTATATATATATATATATATAAGCACTAGTTAGCATTGGTTAGTATTATTTCTAGATTATCTTGAGTTACACCAAGGTAATGAGAGTTGAGGTATCTTGGGTACGGGTATTGAATATCCGAAGGGGTGTGTTAGTATGTTACTTTAGTATAGTATTGTTATAAATATAAATGCATATTAGTGTATAGTGAGGTGTTGGTTAGTTAGCTAATGTTAGATATTGTATTACCTTGTGATACCAAGGTAATGTTAAGGTATTGGTTTATACTCAAGGTATTGAGTTTGTATATCAAGATGGGTGTGTAGGTGATGTTATACCGCATTTGGTTCAAAGCGAAGGTATCCACTTAGCATTAGTTTAGATAGGAGTACTATATATTTTGTCTTGTATAGATATATTATAGTATTTTTATATGTAATAACTTGCGTATCTTATGATACAGTATTTTGTTGGTATCCTAGTATCCTAGTATAACTAGTATAGCCTAGTTACATAGTGTATGGATCCAATATCCTAGAGATAGACTCATACAACCTAGAAATAGCTAATTTGACCATGTTTGACTAGTTTGACCTAGAGTTGACCTAGTTTGACTATTTTGACTTAGAAATGACTTTATGACCTAGAATTTGACTACTTTAACTTATTTTTATTCCAAAATCTTGTATTGATGTAATATTCCATATTTAGGTCTCCGAGGCACCGTACCAGACATCTTTGATACTGTTTTTTGAATTTCAGGCGAGTATATTTTTTGATAGTTTCTCATTCATGATATCCTCCATGTCTTTTGTATTTAGTGTAGATATCCTTAATTTCTTGACACGATGGTTACACGGATTGGTATATCCGGATCTTGTCATGAGATATTATTTCTTGGTATTTATGGTGTATCTTGTGCAAGCCTTATTCCTTGTTCTTCTTATACATATACAGACATTGATTCTCGGGGAGACTTGCTACCTACCCAGAGAATCCCGTGTCATAACGTACCATGGTTGCATCCACTATACCAGTTGGGGGCGGGGAGTATTTAGTGTAGATATATGATCATACCCTCCTTGTGCATGTCTTGTTACTTGAATAGTGTTAATCATATACCGCACGTATGATTAATCAGGCCTTTATCCTTATGCAAGTTTCCAAGCCGATCACATGTTGAAGCTGGTGCTCACTCACTTAGTAGTAGTATTTTTTGTTCATTTTTATGATGCTCATTATTGTATTTATTTATAGTATTCCTTTATGCATATCTCTTATACCTGTATATTGCATCTTGTATATTCTCTTTATTTACTGTTACATAGTTTATATCATTTATTAGAACTGTTGTTAGAGATGTACTTTGCTCCTTTTCTGATAGGATATTTTTTTTTCAAATGACACTGAGGAGTGGTATCCCACTCACTATGGACCTCAGGACATAGTTGGCTTAGAGCCAGAGACTTTGGCTTAGGAGGGTCTTATCCCAATTAAGACAGACGACCCAAGACTCGTAGCTCAGTAGTTATATCTTTTTGTACTGTATTTGTTTCCAGCTTTGTTATTAGTATTTCTTTCTATAACTTATTGGATATTATCTTGTCTTGTGAGTTATATTTGTCTCTTCTGTTCGTTTATCTTATTTGTCTGATTATTCCATCTTATAGATCTGTGATTGAGTATTCATATTTTACTATTATATCTTGATTGCTAGATAGATAGTTTACCCAAACAGTGTTCTACCGCTGATGCTGCGGCGTAGGCAGGACGTACCCACATACTCGTGCCCCTACACCGGGTGCGGGTCGTGACATATTTTTAGTGGTGGCCCACGCAGGTCTTCGAGGTTACAAGTAGTACGATTCATAGTGGTGCTCTGATTTGAGTGCTATTATGAGCCTGTTTTAGTATATAGGATATATGCTATAGGCTGAGAATACTTAATCATATCTAGGAAAAACTCTATTGATTTATTTCAACTGTTCTTCCTTGATATTGATATTTGATCTTTAACTGTCCTTCTTTGAGTATATTATATCATGTGCCATATTGATTCTTTCCTTTCGCTTTGCCTCAGGATACCGCCTAAGACTCGATCACAGCAGCGATGAGCGTTTCTGAGAGATCTGCGACTTCTCGAGGGCCTGCACCAGTCACTTCTCCGGTGATTGGCGTATCAACTACGTTCAGGGGTCCACCTCCAGCTCAGAAGACTGTTTCGGCTGTCTGAGGGACTTTTACCTCCATCTTTCGTGTCAACAGATGTGACTCAGGTGTTCACATTATTTTATGAGATGTTGGAGGCTTAGAGGGCCCAGTCAGAGGCTCACTAGAGGCAGACCGACGCGTTACGGCAGGATATTGAGAGTGCTCATCATCTTGCCCTTGATATAGTAGAGAGAGGAGCTCCGGTCCAACAACAGGTTATTCTGCAGGTTGCCCAGCTTCGGACGGGTAATATTCAGGACTTCAAGAAGCTGAAACCTCAGGTCTTCAAGGGGACTGAGGGCATCGTCTACACTGATGATTGGCTCAAGGATATTGAGTGTCTCATGAGGGTGTCTCTTCTTGCTGAGGATCTGAAGGTTAAGGCAGTAGGACTTCAGCTGTTCGATATCGCCCACACTTGGTTCAGGAATGAGCCACTTCTTGCTGATACAGAGCAGTCTTGGGAGGTATTCAAGGACCTCTTCAAGAGAAAGTTCTTTTCTTGGACGGATAGATTAGACTTGGGGAGGCAGTTTGAGGGCCTTACTCAAGGAAGCATGTCCGTGGAGGAGTACACCGCAGAGTTCGGTAGGCTGAGCCAATTTACGAAGTATTTGGTGAGGGAGCCAGAGGTTCGATCTATCTGTTTCCGCGAGGGTTTGAACTGGAAAGTAAAGATCCTCATTCCATCTTTCTATGAGACATATTCGAAGATACTTGCGAAGGCACACAAGGTTGAGCGGGAATTGGGCTTAAAACCCAAGAGAGACCGCGATTCTTTTCTGGAGGCTAATAGTAGCACAGTGACTGCTAAGCATCCTTATTTTCAGTCCAGGCCTTTTCAGCAATCGCAGTCGCAACAACACCAGACTCCAGCTTGGGCACCGATTCACCAGGCACCCCAGCAACAACAGAGACAGTCACAGCAAGCTTCCTGCCACTACTGCAAGAAGCCCGACCACATCTGGAAAGTTTACAGGAAGAGGTTGGGAGTTTGTCTGTATTGTGGTATCGAGGGGCATTAGCTGAGGAATTGTCCTTCCAACCCTCATCGTGCAGTTCAGGGAGCAGCTCCAGCTCCGAGGACACATGCGAGGCCATCTGCAGTACATCCGAGGGGACCTCCGCTTCTGACCCAGCAGCAGTGTATGTCCAGCACCAACATCAGGGAGGTGCACGTCAGAGATAAGCGTTTGCTATGACGGTCGAGGAGGTCGACCCACCAGAGAGGTCATCGCAGGTTCTGTTCTTCTTAATTCTATTCCATTCCAGCTTTAGCTTTATTTGATAGTAGTGCTTCCCATAATTTTATATCTGTTTCTTTTACTCTGAAGTATCATTTGGTAGCTGAGTCTTTGCTTAGGACTTGCAAGATCATGACCGAGAAAGGCATTATCCTGGTTAGTGATATTTACAAGGATCAGAGAGTTACTCTGGGAGGTCGGGAGCTGAGTGCATGTCAACTTGTAATACCACTTCTGAGCTACGACATTATACTCGGGATGGATTGGTTGAGTAGGCCCCATGCTAGTATAGATTGTAGAGGAGGTAGAGTTTTGTTTAGCCTGCCATGAGAGCCAGAGTTTGAGTTTGCTATAGGAGCTGCAGAGCAGAGAGAAGGCATTATTTGTGGAGCTATGGTGGAAGACAAGGAGTTGCCGCATTATTTGATAGCAGAGTTCTTGGATGTATTTTCTAAGGAATTGCCAGAATTGCTGCCAGATCGAGATGTTGAATTCTCTATAGACTTGGTGCAGAACCAATTTCATAGCATGTCTATAGAGTGAACAATAGCGAGCTGGTCGAGCTAAAGAAGAAAGTGGATGAACTGCTTTATCAGATCAAGTTCTTCACCGTGGGAAGCCCCAATTTTTTTTGTACTGAAGAAGGATGGATCAGTGCGCATGTGCATCAATTATAGGGCATTAAATAATCTCACTATCAAGAATAAATATTCGTTGCCATGGATTGATGACCTGTTCGATCAGTTGATTGGCGCCAAGGTATTTTTCAAGATAGACTTGAGATCAGGCTACCACCAGGTGAAAGTGAAGCTGGAGGACATTTCAAAAACTGCTTTTAGGACTCGATATGGCCAGTATGAGTTCATGGTGATGCCGTTTGGGTTGACTAATGCCCCGACGGTTTTTATGAATTTGATGAATATGGTGTTCCATAAGTACCTTGATAAGTTCATGGTGGTGTTCATCGATGACATACTCATATACTCAACGACACCGGAGGAGCATGAGTAGCATTTGCGGATTGTGTTGGATGTGCTGAGGAAGAAGAAGCTGTATGGGAAGCTGTCCAAGTGTGAGTTCTTCCTGGACAAGGTGGAGTTCTTAGGATATATTGTGACTGGTGATAGAATTTTAGTGGATCCGAAGAAGATCACAGCAGTAGAATCTTGGAAGACTCCGAGTTCAATGGCAGAGATCAGAAGTTTCTTGGGTCTAGCAAGCTACTACAGAAAGTTTGTGCAAGATTTTTCAAGGATTGTCGAGCCGATGACTAGGCTCACCAGGAAGGATGAAGAGTTTGTTTGGAAAGAGGAGTGCTAAGTTGCTTTAGAGGAATTGAAGACGAGGTTAACGTCTGCTCCTATTTTGACAATGCCATCAGGGTCTGGAGGTTTCACTATTTATAGTAATGCATCAAAAAAATACTGGGTTGTGTTCTTCAGCAGAATGGGAAGTTGTTGCCTATGCATCCAGGCAGTTGCGTCCTCATGGGAAGAACTATCTTACCCACGGTTTGGAGTTGGCAGCAGTCATCTTTGCCTTGAAGTTGTGGAAATACTATTTTTACGGAGAGCGTGTGGAGATCTTCACAGACCACAAGAGCTTGAAGTACGTTTTTACTCAGAAGGAGTTAAACATGAGGCAGCGTCGGTGGCTGAAACTGATGAAGGATTTTGATATATCTTTGCAGTATCATCCTGGGAAAGCCAATATAGTTACCGATGCCTTGAGCAGGTATCCGGTAGCTATATTGTTGACGCAGGATCGGTATTTGTTGGAGGACTTGGAGAGATTGGGCATTGAGGTGATAGTTCCTGGTTTTTTTATGCAGATATGGGGGTTGCAGATATACTTAGAGTTAATAGACATGATCAAGGCAGTCCAGTATGAGGATGTATCTCTAAGGAGCATCAGATCTCAGATAACAATAGGATTGGAGGATGATTTCACCATTGCTGAGGATGGTTCTTTGCGACATGGTGTTAGATTATGTGTTCCTAGTGGGGAGCTACGTGAGGAGGTATTTTAGGAAGCGCATCGCTCTCAGTATTCCATATATCCAGGTGCCAACAAGATGTATCAAGATATACGAGAGAGTGTGAGGTGGTATGGCATAAAGAGGGAGGTGGCACAGTTTGTATCCAGATGCTTAGTGTGCCAGCAGGTGAAAGTCGAGAGGCAGAGGCCACATGGTTTACTTCAGCCATTACCCATTGTAGAGTGGAAGTGGGAGCACAATACTTTAGATTTTGTGTCCGGACTTCCATGATCTCCAGGAGGGAAAGACGCAATTTGGGTCATCGTTGACAGGTTGACCAAGTCTGCCCACTTTTTGCCTTTCAAGGTGGGTTTGTCTACGGAGAAGCTGGCAGAGATGTATATGAGGCAGATCGTCAGGATACATGGGGTTCCCATCAGCATAGTCTCAGATCGGGATAGTCATTTCACTTCTCATTTATGAAGGAGTTTGCAGGCGAGTTTGGGCACCCAACTCAAGTTTAGTACTGCATATCACCCCCAGATGGCCCAATATTTTAGATTGGTTTATATTGAGCCCATGAATTAGGCCCATTGTTAGGAGGATGGATTAATTAGTGTAACCATTAGACTAGAACTTTTTCTCCTTAATTAATTTTTTCATGAGAGGCTCCAAGGGGTAAATAGGATATTTCACTTTGCTTGGGAAAGGAGTATATGGTCGGCCACCATAGAAGGAGAGAAAGTGTCTCTCTCATTTCAATTTCCAATTTCATTTAGATCTAGTTTTCTCCTCTTCCAATTTTCCTTCATTTTCTCATTAATTCTCCACCAATTTCTTCACAAATTCCTTCCCTATTCTATATTGGAGGCTTCTACATCAAGGATCTACAAGAAAGAATCAAGGAGCAACAAGGAGGAGGCCAAGATCTACAAGGAGAGGAGCTACATTCTATTTGGAGATTTTTTACTGGAAATCCATCTTCAAATAGGTACATTCCAGTTTTCCCTCTTCTAGTAGACTCTAAATCTAAGATTTAACCATAAAAAACTAACCCACATGCATAGGCTACCCATATGAATTGGTTTTAGGTTCACAGGAGACCTATGGTGGAAGTTATATGTATTTTGGTGTCAATTTTAGGAAAATTCTGAGATTGACACATGTTGTATTTGTCAATTGGTCTTATAAATCAAATTGATATATGTTTGTTTGTTTGTGACTAGCGTCGTATCCATAATTGGGTACATGTAAGCCGTATCTCGTCAATTTGACGAAACAGGTTGATTTGGGGGTTTTCCTTCGACACGGGAACTTGTGCATATCACATTATGACACGGACACGTAGTTGATCTAATTACTATACATATTGTTCATATTTAGTGTATTAGACTTGATCGTGTCCTTCGGGATGCGTTTGGTTGTGTGTTGGAGCTGTATCGAAAGCGTATCATAGAATTAGTGTGATACGGGTGCGGTGCACTCCACGTGTTTGGTTTATTGCTCTTAATTCTATATATATATATATGATATTTTATATAATATATATATGTATATCAGTATGTATATAGTTAAGTATATATATGTGTTTATATATGCGTGTGTTTGTGTTTATGTGTGAGTATATATATATATATATATATATATATATATATATATATATATATATATATATATATATATATATATATATATATAGATTGGGATACAAATAGTGAGATACCTGGACATATATATCTATATGAGTGTATATATAGATTGGGATACAAATAGTGAGATACCTGGACATATATACATTCTTGAACCCTCACTTCATATCCCTCGCATTCTGCACGACACTGAGCCAGCTGAGGAATACTCTCCACCAATACTGCTTGCTCTTTCTCCATCTCTTGTTGATGTTCCTTGATGGATTTGTTTAAAGATTCTGTCTTCTAAGCAAGTTCCGCAGTTAGTGAGTCATACTCAGACTGAACCAAGTCATTGATGCTGCCTCGGGATAATTACAAATATTCGTTAATGGGTTATTCTAAACCATTAACTATTTGCTCTAGCGCACTAGCTCTTTCAGCGTCATTGAAATTTCTAATCTGCGCTATAGTGAGCTTGGAGGAAATCTTCAGAGCATTAAAGCTCAGATCCTTCTTCAGCACCATGGATATCATTACTTTCAAAGTGAGGTAGAATATGCTAGTGTATTGTTCAACTAGCATAGCAAAGCTCGAATGGACACTGGAAGTGGACGCAATATCGGTAAGTCTCCTTTCCGAAATTACTGTAGAGGATGTTGCCACAGTCATTGCTTCAACAGATGGCGCGACAAAAGAAGAGATACCAACAACGGTTGAAGTTGATGGCAGGCTCGACGAAGGAGGCATAGTCGAGATGGTGGGTTCATCCACCTCTGATATTATTTGAACTGCTACTGGCGAGAATATATCCGAGAAAGTTGCGGATGGAAGATCAACGGCTTCAAGGTATGCTTCCTCAATATTGGTCACCGCCGTTTTATTAGCTGGATCTGCAACAAAATCAGAGGTTGCTTCAGCACAGCCCTCCCCCGAGATGTCTTCGCCTGAAAATAAGATAAGAGAAAGTTAATATCAATTTGATGTTAAATTTTCCCGAAAAAACGTAAAGACAATATTTATCCATAGCCGATGGTATGTATATTGCGTTTGTAGCCTGTATAGCTAAATAATTTCTTAATGATGCTAAACAAGATGTCATACCTGGAGATGAGGCTACACCAACTGACGCTTGAAGGTAGTCATCCCAGTCATCACCCAGATCTACTTGAGGTTCATCGGGTGAAATCTTAATTGAAATACTTATAGATGAAGGCGGGGCTATTCCCATTATTTATCTTGGTAAAGGTATACTAATTCTTATTATGCTCGGCCTCGAAGGCGATCTAGAAGCACTACCAGTAACGGTGGTAGCAGCAGTAGTCGCGGACAAAGAATCTCCAACACTGTCAGCTGGAACTGTGGAGGTTCCTTCTTTAAAAGGCGAAGGATCCCCAATCAAAGAATCATCCCCAACAGGGGAAACAATAGGCTCTCTCCTAGAAGAGGCCCCCTTGGTGGAAGTCTTTTTAGGACCTCTGGTAGCCTGCTTCTTCTTGTGGGGGGAAGGCTCTTTCAGAGTGAAAGCCTTTCGTTTATGGGAAATAATGAGAGGCTCTGCTGGGGGAGCTATTACGCCTCTCGGTAAAATCAATAAATAATCATCTACACCGGTGGTTTCATCACCTTCATCAGAGGAAACAGATGGTATCTCCTCTCTTCCAGTGGACTTATGGGAGGGCATTCTGAAACTTCCATGTACATCAAAATCACGATGGAAGGTATTGATGGACGCATAAAACTGTGCGTACGAATGAAGAATGCGCAACTCCATGGAGAGAGAAGTCGCGGGCACAACAAAGGTTGCTCCAGTACAACCTATAATGAAATATCGCCATCCTCTAGCCCCGTCAATAAGTTCACCTTTGAATTTGAAGCTGGTGATGAGATTCCCCACGTGCAACTGATCATACCCAAATTGCCTGACGAAACGACTAGGCAGATAAGGCTCCAAGTAGCAGTGATCCTCACTTCTGTATAGCAGGTGGGAAGGTCTAATGCAGACCAACCAGTAAAAGGCTTCAGGAAAAAGAATAGTCTTCCCCTGACCTGTATCCTAAAGTTTAGTCCCCTGTTGATTAATATGTACGAGGGGGGGACGGTGTAGAAGAACTTCCAACTATGGGCAAAATTTAGTGCTAGTCGACAATCTATGACGCTAGCCACATTCCAAAGAGAATTCTTGTAATTCAACAAGAAGTTATTTCCTGAACCACTGGCAGATCGGGGAGACATCACTCTAGTGTTGTGAAGGATTAACCATCCCATCAGATATAAGAATGGTAATTCCACTCTGGGATATCCTTCACGCTGCGTAGTATCGGCCAGCAGCCCATCAGTAATAGCCCTCAGGCCAGCTTGTATCCTGCATACCATGGCAGGGAGCAGGCCCGATCTTGCTCCAAACACCAAACGCACTATAGGCCATAAGGTATTACGATAAATGTGATCCGCAGACGCGATGCCAGGCACCACCCATCGGCCTAGCCAAATAGAAAGGAAGCCAGCCAGTTGACCTTCCCTTGACAGAGGCTTTCGGCAATGCCTCATATAACTGTAGGCTTTGGTTCCCGCAGGATAACCCCCTATCTCTTCATTAAGAACACAATCTGAAGCCCCTGCATCTTCAATAAGATCATCGATTGTGTTGGCGTTAAGCATGCTCAGAAGGTTCAAAGGTTTATCTTTGCTATCTACAATCTTGTCCTACTTGGCATCTCTAGCCTGATGAAAGAAGCGGTAGGATACCTATTTGTTAATATGGGCTAAATCAGAGGGCTCTCTGTAGAAGGTGGTGCATGCAAGATAGTGGCTCATCAGCTCTTGGTACACTGCCACTACTCGAGGGTTGGTATCCTTCAACTCTTTATTGGTAGGGACGTATTCTTCATAAAGAATGTCTCCCATTGGCAGCTTTGAGATATCTGCCATCTCATGAAGGGCTAGGCCCAACTCACCTATTGGAGTGGCGAAAGTCCCAGAGAGCGAGTTATATCGCTTCATCAAAGCCAAGAACAAATTAGGGTTGATGGGCAGCCCAACACTAGTATCACTCACAGCCTCAAGTAAATTAATACTTTCAAGCTCCACTTGAAAGTGCTTCAGGGTCCATGCAGTTAAACTGGCCCATCGAAGATTTTGGGGGTTAAGCCATCCACTGGTGCGAGGGTTAACCCTGGGATATATTCCTCCCTGCCCCTTGAATTCATTGCAGAAAGTTGCCATTTGAAATGGCTGGAGCAAGGAAGAGTCCTCACTAGGGACGTGCCTGGTAATAAGCCTCTAAAGGGCATGACAGGGCCTGAGGGACTGCTTACAAAGGATCCTTGGTTTAATCATTTCTTATAAAAGATCTTCCCTGGCTGGCCATGAAGATCAGGAGTTAGAGTCCATGCCATCTTTCTGGGATGTGTGGCATGGAAGAATGCAGAGATAGGGTAATATCTGGGCATCTTTGGCAGATACATGACCGTGCCCTCAGCAGAAAATATCCAATCTTCCTTCTTGGGCTTTGTTTGGGATTGTTTATCAATAACATCTCCAAATAAGAAAGCTGGTTTCTTATACTCAGTGCCGTCTATGTACGTCAAGGGTTCCCCACTGATCATACTTAGCAACATTCTTTCTCCTTGGGCCGAGATCAGAGTTCCCCTTCCTTGAGGATACTCGTTTCCAGAGATGGGGAAAGTCACATGGGACAAGTCCTCCAAGTAGTTAGAATTCAGCATTCCAGCAGCAGAGCCCATCACTTCAACAAGAGGGGGGATCTATAGGTCCACTACAAAAAGCAAGAGAATAAGTCAGTTTTACGCTGGAATTTTCTTTCAGCGCGTAAAACGTAAGGTGCTACACTCTTGCCGTATACGCCAAAACTTGACAGTCTGAGTTTTACGCCAGACTGCAAAAATTTGAATTTTATGCTGGAATTTACTTCCAGTACGTAAAACTCAAAGTTTGCAGTATACGCCAAAACCTAACAGTCTGAGTTTTTATGCCAGACTGCAAAAATTTGAATTTTATACTGGAATTTACATCCAGTGCGTAAAACTCAAACTTTACAGTATACGCCAAAACCTAACAGTCTGAGTTTTTATGCCAGATTACAAAAATATGGAGTTTTACGCTGACACATTAAGAATGTGGGTGTATTTGCGCATACACGTACAACGTGTGCGAAGGGTTTTATTCCTCTCGAAGTCTTTACCTGTGTTGCCCGGTGCACAGCTAGACGGCGTAGCACTTCGTTCACAATGAGGCTCGCTTGGCCTTGTAGTGCTTGAGCAGTGGAGCGAGATAATGAAGCAGCTTTTTTTCCCTTAGCGACGGAGGCCAATTTTGGTGCCATGGCGAATCTGAGAGTTTTCGGGAAGAGACGAAGAGTCTTCAGAAAGAGACGAAGGGTTTTGCAAAGACAGATGAAGGATTTTTCTCTCTCATGACCTAGGCCTATTTATAGAGTTCAAGTGACTCTCCGAATCCTTAACCAAATCTAATTTTTATCATAGTCGGTTAGGATTTGGGACCACGTCAGCCTATCATTGAACAAGAAGACAGATAGTCATGCTGCATAACGGATCCCTGATTTTACGCTCAGACTCTTTTACGCTCAGAAGCTACAGATCTATGATTTTACGCTCAGAAGCTTTTATGCTCAGAAGCTACAGATCTACGATTTTACGCTCAGAAGCTACAGATCTATGATTTTACGCTCAGAAGCTTTTACGCTCAGAAGCTACAGATCTACGATTTTACGCTCAGAAGCTACGGATCTATGATTTTACGCTCAAATGCTATGGATCTATGATTTTACGCGCATCTTAAATTATGCGGGATAGATCAGTCAGCAGAATACGCGTATATATTGGTAATCTGGGTTTTACGCTTGAAGAAGCCGGTTACAAGAGTTTCGCAGGAAATAATCTTCTTATCAACGTTTTCTCTTCTTTTTTTGAGAAGACTTCATCAGACGAAGGACCAAGGGGTTCTCTGAAAATATCTGTCTTCACTGGAGATGACGTTTCTCCCTTTGCCATTGATAGTTCATTCGAAGTCTAGTTCAGGAATGGCCTGTTCGGCGGACATTTCTTGCCCTGACTCGAGAACCTTTCGAGAAGCTATTTTTTGAAGATGATATTCTGAACAGATAAAGGAGAAATAACGGTTCAGAATTCTTTGTTACTCTTCGTCAAAAATAGCATGACAATTGGATTTTTAAGACAATTTAATGCTAAAGAGCTTTTTACGCATCCTCCTCTATGCGTAAAAGTCAGAACGTGACTGAGGCATATTTGTCCATAAAAATTACTCAAGCGTGTTAAAGCTGCGCCTTACCAGACTTCCTTACAGTAATATGGCAAATCAATAGTACGTAAAAGAAGACAAGTTTATTAATCATGATTACATATGATGGAAATCCATTTTACAAAGGATTTTTTATTAATATCACGATTACATATGATGGGAATCTATTACGCTAGGTTCTCGTCTGATGAAGATCTTCATTTCTTCTTCTACAGCACTTCTTCGGCCGGGGCCAAGAAAATGGTTAATGGAGGGAGCATACAGAACTGGACCTGTTTAAATTATTCAAGCCCCCCCATACGTCATCGACGGCCATGCTTAGAATTGTGTTAGGGATTCAGACCCAACACAATACTGAAAGACAAGACCAAGCTGCCCATCAGGGTCCAGCTTCATAACATGGGAAATACAGCTAGCAAGCTGTGTGGTTTAAAGAGACCCTTCCTCTCTCTTTGACGAATCGCTATATAAAATCGCTGATTATCTCGAGCAAAGGAAGCTATGATATCCTTCCATGTTCCATCGTTGTAGAGAATATTTGCTCGAAGACGTCTCTTTTTACGGCTTCTTACATGCTGGAAGAGCATGATCTTCTTCTTTCTCAGTTCAGGCCAATGAATCTCAGCAGCCATCTTTGTGGTGAAGGAAGTATGGAAAAACAGGTTCACTCGCTTGCCTTTATATAGGCAGAAGAGAACATACCAAATCCCAAAACTTCTTAAATATCGCCAAAAAATCAGCCTCGAAGAACGAGTCAAATTTGACCATTTCATGCTTCATTCAAAGTATTTCAAATTACGAGAAATTTGAAAACTTTGAAGGGGGTCTTGTAGAAGCATGAAATACGCTGGAGAATTGTACGCGTATTATACAGTCAAAACCCCCCAACATACATAAAGTCCGCGTAAAATAGAGCTTCCGCGCTGTGTGGCATAAAATATGACTTCATAGCTATACGCGTAAAACAAAATTTCATGGCTGTGTGGCGTAAAATATGACTTCAGAGCTGTACTTCAAGGTTGTTTTGGCATAAAAGGTTACTATACCCTCCAGCGTAAAATATGTTTGTTTTTAATGCAGCGTAAAGTTGTACGAGGAACTCTTCGTATTCCTCAGATGAATTTGTCAGACAAAACAGTGAACCTGACTCCTGACAAAAGTACTGCACGATGATCGAAAGGACGGCTGTGATGATGATTTTATACAAAGATCCAGGCTGTCGTTTAGTGACATATTCTTGATACAAGTCATTTTTACGCATTCAAAGAATACGCTGCCTATTCTACATGGGCAGAAATAAGTTTTTACGCTCAAGATGGGACGAAATCAGATGCCACGTCAAAAGCTGTTTCTCATACAGAGCTCGAGGCATATCTCTGCATTTAATGCACGAGATGGAGGCATATCTCTGCATTTAATGTACGAGATTTGGTTCTATTCTTCAGATTTTGTCATGACTGGGAGAGCTAAAACTGTGGATAATACGCTCACATCACCATCCTTGTATTTTATGCCAACCAGGCTATTTTTAAATATAGGAGTACGCCGTATGCTATCTCCTCGAAATATGCCAACTCAGGCTATATTTGCAAAGGTACGTGATAAGGCTATTTAGCCTAGAATACGCTCAAGACCTCAGTCGTGATGGATAATTGGCTATTTTACGCTGGTTATCTATTATTCATGCACCATCAAGTTTTTCTCAGAGTTTGGCTTTTTCGCCAATAAGACAGCTATTTGGCTTTTACGCCAACAAGACAGCTCTTTGGCTTTTACGCCAACAAGACAGCTCTTTGGCTTTTACGCCAACAAGACAGCTATTTGGCTTTTATGCCAACAAAATAGTTATTTGGCTTTTACGCCAACCATCTTTACGCGGGGGGGGAGGGGGGGCAGTTACCTACGTGGCTTGCATGTCGTGATCTTCGAGAAGCAGTTATACGCGTTACCTTATAATGGGACACGTGTCATACGCAGATTTAGAAGATCATTCGAACGTGGGTAGTAGTTATTATAACCGTCGCGTAAAAGATGCAACTTTCTTCACAGTTTGGCTTCTACGCCAACTGGACAGTTATTGTGACTGATCTCTATAAATAGAGACTCCTGGTCGCAGCAGAAGAGGGGGATCAAGGATCAAGAATCAAGGATCGAGAGATCAGAGACAGAGAGCACAGATATAGTGTGTTGATTGACAACTTTGGCAACGAGAGTTCAATTCCACCTGCAATTATTGAAGCTTCTTCTTCTTCTTCTACAGCACTTCTTCATCATCGTGTCATCCAAGGAACAAAGTGATCGACCGCAGATCAGACTCCTATAGCAATTATTCTCCATAATCATTTTTATTGTACTTAACATCCTCGTATAGGATCAATTGTACTCTTTTTCTTGTTTGTAAGCAAAAAAAGAAAGGTTTCTTATAAACCCTCTTCTTCTCTCATTTTTGTTTATTCAAACACAAGATGGCGACTCTGCTGGGGACCACTTTCTCATCTGACGAGAAAGCAATTGCTCAATACGATGATGTATCCATTGGATCAACGAAGAAGACTTTGGTCGTCCAGTTCGACCAATCTGCTTATGAAGACATGCTTCGTGCAGGGGGTAGCACTTATTCCCTCTCTGTCCAGAATAACAGGAAGTTGCGTAAAGTATGGATGCCCAAGACGTCCTCTACCCTTCCTGCAAGCTCTCCTTCTCTGATCAACAAGGTTGTGACAACACAGTTTATACGCCTTGTGCGTAAAAATTTATCTTCCGTCTGTGACGTGGCAAACTAGACTTCTGGCAATTCCTCACTGCCAATCCAGAAGCCTCAGACACGCCTTGGGCATAAAAATCTGTCTTTCGTCTGTGACGTGGCAGACAAAACTTCTGGCAATGCCTCAGTGCCAATCCAGAAGTCTTAGACGCGCTCTGCACGTAAAACTTCGTCTTCTGTCTGTGACGTGGCAGACAAGACTTCTAGCAATGCCTTAGTGCCAATCCAGAAGTCTCAGACGCGCTTTGCGCGTAAAACTTTGTCTCACGTCTGTGACGTGGCATACAAATTTTTTGGCAAGGCCTCAGTGCTAATTCAAAAATTTCAAACGCGCCCCGTGCGTAAAAATATATCTCCCGTCTATGATGAGGCAGATGGACCCTTTGATCATATCAAGGGAAAATGAGTGGCGAATCTCCCAACCTCTAGGCTTGTACGCCCACAAGAGAAGAAATTGCCTACTCTTCAGATTATGCGTGACGCTGGAGGCCGTTTGAGGACTTTCTCTGTTTTACACGAACCTGTGCACAACTCCAAATTACGCCAGGATAAGTCTGCCTGCATAAAGAAGACCCATTTCACGGGAAAATATGCTCCACAAACGGATGATGGATCATATGCTACTCACATGGGTGAACTTCTGTATTCTTATAGCAGAGAAAGGGTTATGGTTCCCAATCTCCACGTTCCTACTGATGTAAAAAGGCAGAATAAGCCTTTCTCTTCTTCTATTAATCCCCCTAATTTACGTGATTTTTTGATCCAGAAACACAAAGACAGGGGATCTCCTTATATGTCTATTATACCCCCTAGGGAACATTTTTGTAATAGCCATAAGGTTGTAATTAACTACTGTTGTTCTAAAGCAAAATGATCAGTTTTCGACCGGTTGAACTACTCTTTGCCCTTACAGGAAGAAGAACTAATATTTGTGTTAGTAAACATGGCTTCGCATATTCCTAGAGGAAGATCAAGTTCAAGACGTCATCCCTCTAGAAATCCAAGCCAAAGGAGATTTGACAGACTCCTTGAGAATTTTGAAGAAAGTGTTTTTCGAAACACCCGCTCGAGGTCACGACAATCGGCTTCATATTTTTCTGATTTCGACACTGGGGGTCACCAGTTTTCTGAATTTGGTACTGAAATTATAGACTCAATCTCTACAGAGATCTATACTAATCCCTCACTGGCCTACAGAGAAATGGGAGTTTATGCTGTTGGAGACGAACATGAAGAAGCTTCCCCATCAGGAAGTACTGAACAACGCATCATTGTATTGAAAGCATCCTTAAAGAGATGCATGCCATGATGGAGTGTATGTGCCAAATGATGGTGACTCAACATGCAGCTGCAATAGCTCAAACACCTGTTCCTCTGACTCAACTACATGTGGGGGTAGACATACTACCATCCAATGCAAGCCAGGAACCTGTTCAAAATCAAGAATCAGCTGCTTCTCAACCTCTTAACCCGGAGAATGTATTACCTTCTGTTGGAGTTACAATACAACCGATCTCCCACCTCTCTGCTGTCCCTTTCCCAAATAAAGATCCGATATAGGTAGTTCGGGAATTAAAAGCCCAATTTGATGCCTTGAAGCATAAAGATCAGTTCAAGAAGTTGGGAATTAACCAGCCATATCCAGCTGTCTGGGATGAGATCCCTTTCCCACCAAAATACAAACCACATGCTATGGTTTTGTTTGAGGGAAAGATATCGCCAAGCCAGTATATGAACTACTTCAGCATGATGATGGTATTGTTGCAGGGGAATGACGCCCTTCTCACTCGAGTGTTTAAGGGCTGTTTGTCTGGAGTAGCTTACCAATGGTACCGTAGTCTATCTGACAACTTCATTACTTCTTTTGAATATTTCAAGACTCTATTCTTTGCTCGATTCTACGAAGGAGGAATGGACATGTCTATGTCATCACTCATTAAAGTAAAGCAGAAGGAAAAAGAAAGCGTTCGTACTTTTATTGAACATTTTCGTCAGGCTACTTTGCAGATGCCTCCTGGAGTTCCAGACTCAGCCTTGGTGGATATTTGCAGGAAGAACCTTCTCCCACTGATCTCAGTATTCACGGGACCATATCAGTTCCATGATTGGCCCTCATTCATCATATCGGCAGTAGCCGGTACAGATAACAGTTGAAAGGCTCGTGACAACAGAATCATGATCTCTACCTTTGGTAGAGGAAAGTGGTCATCCTCCAATAATGACCATACTCATAGTTCAAAAGGAAAGGAAGCCATGGCAATCAACACGTCCAGGCAAAATACTCCAGTAACTACGCAGACGAATCCTGGGACTTCCAGGCCTAAAGAAGAATATTTTTTTGACGACGATGATATTCCGAGCATATTTGATTGTCTAGTCAAAAGTTGCAAGCTTACTCTACCAGAGATAAAGCGTCCAAATAAAGTCGACAGTACAAATAATCCTAAGCACTGTATTTTCCACAGATACATACATCACCCCACAAAGGCATGCTATGTACTGAAAAGGAAAACCCAGGAGTTGATCGACGCCAAGGCCATTACTCTACGTAATAACGAGAAGACGGTCACTGCAAATATGATCTCACTTTAATTTGGCAATCTGTCCCTCAAAAAGTCTCGGATGGTGTGGTACCTATTCCACGGGCAATGATGAACATTATTAATCTTCCTCCTACCAGGGGTCAAAATCATGACTTAGTGCCCCTAACTACCAAGCGTGGGGAGATCGTGTGGGTTCACCCTGATCTTATATGAGAAATTGAGGAAGAGACTAAAGTTGCTAAAGCTAAGTCTAAAAGGAACTCAAGATGTAAACCGTGCCATATGGTTGCAATATCCTCGACATCGGAAGAAGAGGCTTTGGCAACCGAAACCCGGTCAGGGAAAGCCTACCTCAAAGAATAAGGAGGGAACCAGGAGGAAGCAACGACAGACACTTCAACCGCCAAACCTCCAGAGCCTGAACCTGTTATGCCAGAGGCAGGTCCTTCAAAACCAACTTCGGTGGACAAAGGCAAGCAAAAAGAAGTTTGTTTTGATAAACCTTTAAAGAATATTAAAAACAAAGGTTTAGAGAAACCATATAACTTCGACATCTTGGCTCAGTTGGCTAATACTCAGGCCAGATTGTCCATTTTTGAGCTACTTCGGCTATCCAAAGACACTCGTCAAGCCTTGAGTGAAGCATTAATGCAAGCAAATATATGCTTGACTCAGCTCAAGTCCCCTGATAAAGAGCTTGTGGCATGTCCTCAATGCCATAGTGTGATGGAAGTGGTCCCTAACATCACTTTCACTCAAGAGGACATGTTGTTGAAACATAACAAACACGACAGGCCTCTTTATTATACAGTATACGTCGGCTCCATTGAGGTAGACTGGATTCACATAGATCCGGGATTGTCGATCAGCATTATCCCTCATAGTCTGCTAAGACCATTGAGAATTCCTACCAGTGAACTGGCTTACACTACCACTACAATAGTGGGCTTCAATGCCAGGAAAAGCAGACCGTTGGGGAAGATTCATCTGAGAATCCATTGGTGACCTTAGATTAGTGGCTACATGCTATGTCATTGATTTAGAGGTGTCTTACAATATTCTGTTGGGCAGGCCATGGATCCACGATCACAATATTGTTCCTTCAACTCTACATCAATGCTTCAAATATGTAGATACTCAGGGAACAGTGAAGACAGAATTCACTGATCTTAATCTGTTCAAAGGAGTTGAGTCCTACTATTCTGATACTATGTTGTACACCCAAGACTACATGAAGGAGGTGTCAGAAAGGATGGAGGAGGAATCCCCCCGGGAGCCAGGAGAACCATCTGCTGAGCAACCTTTGTCAATCCAGGTGAAAGGGCGGACTACCCGTCCAAAAGTCATGGAACCTATGACTATTCACTTGGGCAAAACAAAATCGGGAGGAGGAAATGATCCTCTAGTGATCAGTCTGAACAAGAAACCTCCACCTTTGGTCATTGACCTTAGGTGCAACAAGCAGTCGGCTGATGTAAATATAACCGGAAATGTGGTTTCTGATCATAATAAAGATTCTCTTTTCCAGTATACTGACACCCAATTTTCTAATCAGGAATCTTCTCCTCATAAAGATATATAACCCATAGCACAAAAATTCCTGGAAGCTATAGACTTCTATCATCCATATGTATGGGAAGTAGCGTCAACATCTAATATCGTCACGGCATATGGGCCACATGAAGATTCTATCTTTATTGTTCCACCTACTCGCAACGATCAACATCCAATAATTTTCGATCACATGCGGAACAGACCGATTGTACAAGAAGATTCTCACGAGTCTAATGTTAGGAAAATACAAATCTACAGATATAGCCCACAGGCTTTGAAGATTATGCAAAGCATGGGTTATGATTTAAAGTTGGAGCCAGACCTCAACTATGGAAAAAGGCAGACTAATGCCATTGTATGGTGATCCTTACTGTCAACAAACTCATTTTCGGTTAGGGTATACCACATCTCTGGCAACTTTAAACAACTCTGAGTCAAGTGATGAGATCATTTCCTCTTCTCAAGATAATTTATCATCCTCCGATTCAGATGATGAATTTGAATTGGCATTACCAGTAAATATGGTTTTGACATATTCCCTCAAAACAGAGGAACAAGAATCTGAACCATTTGAAAATGAATCCTGGGCACAGCAAATGGATACACAATGGGAACTCTGGTTCAAACAAAAATAATCACCCACTGAAGATAAGGTTATCTAAGTAAATGTTGGGGATGAATTTTTACCAAAGCCGATATTTATCAGTAACAATCTTTCCGAAGAAGAAAGAGAAGAAATAATCCAGCTGATAAGAGAATATATCGATGTCTTTGCTTGGAATTATAAGGATATGCCAGGTCTTGATCCAAAAGTGGCTACCTATAAACTCAATATATTGTCCAATTCAAAGCCTGTAAAGCAACACCAACGCCGATTCCGCTCGGATATGATGGATACCATTGAAGCTAAAATCAAGAAACTAATAGCCTGTGGGTTCATCCGGGAAGAACAATATCCTGATTGGGTCGCTAATGTTGTCCCGGTTATGAAGAAAAACAGAAAATTTTGTATTTGTATCGACTTCCGAGATCTAAATGCGGCCTTCCCTAAAGACGAGTTCCCTCTTCCCATTACAGATGTCATGATCGATAATACGTGCGATTTTGAGCGCATGTCTTTTATGGACGGATTTTTCGGATATAATCAAATTAAGATGAATCCTGAAGATGAGAAGCATACTGCCTTTCTTACACCATTGGGGGTATATTGCTATACAGTCATGCCTTTTGGATTGAAGAATGCCGGGGCTACATATCAATGAGCTATGAGTAACATATTCCATGAGCATTTACGCAAAACGGTAGCATATTACTAGACGATATTGCTGTCAAAAGCTGCCTCAAGGATAATCACATCCAAGACTTGAAGACAATATTTGATTTGATGCGCCAACATCAACTCAAAATGAACCCTACAAAGTCCTTTCTTGGTGTATCCAGTGGCAAATTTTTGGGATTTATCATTACTGCTAAAGGCATTCAAGTTGACCCTGATAATGTAAAGGCTATCCTAGAAATGCGACCGCCCCGTAATCTCAGAGAACTTAGGGGATTTCAAGGTCGTCTAGCTTATATCAGGAGATTCATATCCAACCTCTCTGGGAGATGTCAACCTTTTTCTCGTCTAATGAAGAAAGGTGTGTCATTTGTATGGGATAAAGCCTGTCAGCAAGCGTTTAATGATATCAAACGCTATCTTACTAGTCCTCCAGTTCTGGTGCCTCCCGTCATAGGAAGACCATTTTTGCTGTATGTTCGAGCAATGGATCATTTTAGGGGCTCTTCTCGTACAGAAGAACAATGAGGGTCATGAACAGGCTATCTACTATCTAAGCAGGATGATGGTCGGAGCTGAACACAGGTATAACCCAGTGGTGTAGAAGCATAAAAAATATGCTGTAGAGTTATACGCAGTATTTCAGTGCTGGGCGGCGTAAAACACAAACTTCAGAGCCATCGGCGTACAACAGGGCTTCATCGCTAGTATAGCGTAAAATATAAGCCCCAGGACAATCCACGTAATATAGTATTTCCAGGCTGCTTCGGCGTAAAAAGTTGTTACATCGCCATTTCGGCGTAAAACCTACTTGCTTTTAATATAGTGGGAAGTTATACGGGGAACGCTTCGTATTCCTCGAATGAACCTGTCAGATCATGCAGTGAACCTGACTCCTGACAAAGAGTACTGCACAACTATCCAGACGACGGCTGTAATGATGGTGCGGCACAGAGACCCAAACCATCGTTTAGTGGCATTTCCTTGATATAAATTGCTTTTACGTATTCAAGAAAATACGCTGCCTAGTTTTATACAGGCATATGTGAGCTTTTACGCTCAGTGGAAGACAAAACAAACTGCCATGTCAAAAGCTGCTCTTCGTACAAAGCTCGAGGCACGTCTCTGCATTTAATGCTCAGAATGGGGGCAGATCTCTGCATTTAATGCACGAGATTTGGTTCTATTTTTAAAGACTGGACGAGCTATAATTACGGCTAATACGTCCACATCATCACCTCTACATATCACGCCATCAGGCTATTTTCAGCTATAAGAGCATGCTGTATGCTATCTCCTTGAAATATGCCATCCCGACCATTTTCAGCTACAGAAGCACGCCGTATGCTATCTCCTCAGAATACGCCAACTCAGGCCATATTTGTATTGGTGCGTGATAAGGCTATTTGGTTCAGACTATGTTCAAGACCTCAGTCAAGGAAGGAGGACCGGCTATCTTTTATGCTAGTTACCTATCCATGCAGCATCAGGCTTCTACGCTTATTTGGCTTCTATACCGACTCGACAACCACTTGGGTTCTACGCCAACTTGACAACTATTTGGCTTCTACGCCATGGTGACAGTTATTGGTTTCTACGCCAACCTTTTCTACGCAAGGGGCAATTACCTACGTGGCTTGCATGCCGTGATCTTCGCAGCAGTTATATGCATTATCCCATCATGGGATATGCGTCACACGTAGATTCAGAAGATTATTTATACGTGGGTGGCAGTTATTCTAACCGTCGCGTAAAAAGTGTCATACTCTCCACTGTCTGGCTTCTACGCCGACTGGACGGTTACTGTCACTAAACCCTATAAATAGAGACCTCTGTCCACAGAGGTCCAGGGTCAGAACAAGGTCGCAAATTCCAAGGTCAGAGATTGATTTGTGAGAGAGAAGAATCCAGAGCATAGACAGAGAGTAGTGATCGACAATTTTGGCATCAAGCATCCACTCCCCTTTGCAATCTTTGAAGCATCTCCTTCTTCTACATCACTTCTTTATCATCGTGTGGTCCAAGGGACAAAGTGATCGACTGCAGATCAGACTCCTATAGCAATATTTACCCAGATTAAATTTTGTACTTAACATCCTCGCATAGGATTAATAGTACTTCTTGTTTGTAAACCTAAGAAAGGGTTTCGTATAAACCTAGTTTTATTTCTTCCGTTTATTATCAAACACAAGATGGCGACTCTACTGGGGACCTCTTTCTCATCTGATGAGAAAGCAATTGCTCAACATGATGCAGTATCAGTAGGATCAATGAAGAAGACCTTGGTCGTCCAAATCGACCAATCAGCCTACCAAGATATGCTTCGAGCAGGGGGTAGCTCTCACTCTCTCTCTGTCCAAGATAACAGGAAACTTCATAAGGTATGGATGCCCCAGACATCCCCTACCATTCCTGCCGACTCTCTGATCTCTCCGATCAACGAGGTTGTAGCAGCGCTCCCTCCGCGCCTTGCGCGTAAGCTCAGTCTCCTGTCGCTGACGGGGCAGACAAAACTTTTGGCAATGCCTTAGCGCCAATCCAGAAGTCCACTTCGTGCCTTGCGCATAAAACTCAGTCTTCCGTCGCTGACGGGGCAGACAAAACTTCTGGCAATGCCTCAGCGCCAATCCAGAAGCATACATCGCACATTGTGCATAAAAACTCGTCTCCCGTCGCTGATGGGACAGACGTAGTTTATGACAAGGCCTCAGCGCCAAGTCAAAAAATTCAAATACGCTCCACGCATAAAAATATTACTCTCACTCAAAAGGAGGCAGAGAGTCCCAGTAATCTCCGCAAGGAAAAACAAGTGGCAAATTTCCCTACTTCTCGGATTGTACGCCATCAAGATAGGAGTCTGCCCACTTTTCAGATTACGCAAAACGCTGACAACCGATTGAGGACTTCCTCAGTTTTATGCCAACCTGAGCAGAGTTCCAAATTATGCCAGGAGAAGCCCCTCGGCGTAAAGAAGACCCAGTCTGCGGATAGATACGCTTCTCATGGATCATGTGCTGCTCATATGGCTGAATTGCTGTATTCCTACGGCAGGGAAAGGGTTGGGGTGCCCAATATCCGCATTCCAACTGATGTAAAAGGAAGGAACAAACCTTCTTCCTCTTCTTCTTCTTCCGTTAATACTCCTGACTTGCGTGGATTTTTGATCCAGAAACGCAAAGGCAGGAGTCATAAATAGGCTTCAATTCCCCTAACTGTCAAATATGGGGAGATCATGTGGGAAGATGCATCAACATCTAATGTCATCATGACATGTGGGCCATATGAAGAATCTGTCTTTATTGTTCCCCCAACTCGCGACGACCAGCATCCAATAGTCTTCAGTCGCATGCGGAACAGTCCGATTGTACAAGAAGAATCTCGCGAATCTGATGGTGGCAAAATACAAATCCACAGGTATAGCCCACAAGCTTTGAAGATTATACAAAGCATGGGTTACAATTTGAAGTTGAAACAAGGCTCAACTATGGAAAAGACAGACGAACACCGTTGCATAGTAATCCTTACTGTCAATAAACTCGTTTTGGGTTGGGGTATACTGCATCTTCTGCAAACTCCAAACCTTCAGAGTCTGATCCTGTACAACCAGAGGCAGGTCCTTCTAAATCAACTTCAGGAGTGAAATGCCACGACATGTCTGGGGGTAGCTTACCTCGACAAAATAGGGCACCATCCAAAGCTGGGGGTAGAATTCTTTCTGAGTTCGAAGATGACACAACGATGAAGATCTTCCCGGAAGACCGTAAAACTCAGGCATCAGGAGCTCGAAGGCCGAAAGGGACTTTCTCCTTCAATGAAGATGACAACATTGAAATCTTCAATATATTGATGAAGGAACACAAACTTCGGCTACCCAACATCAGATACCCTGAGAGGGCTGGCAAAGTTGATGACCCAGATTATTGTCTCTTCCATCGGTACATTCATCACCCCACAAGGGCTTGCTATGTACTAAAAAGGAGAATCCAGGAGTTGATCGACGCCAAAGTCATTACTTTGCATCTGTAAACGAGGGGACGATCACTACAAATTGATTTTATTTTTTTACGTGACAATTTGCTCCCTCAAGAAAATACCGGATGATGAGTCCCTAAAGTTTCACCAGTAGATTCTTCAGGTCTATCCCCACTCAAGAAAATCACTCTACAGTGAATTTTTCGGACAGGAGTTCACGTCCATATTACCTCTGAACTATTTTCCAAACATTTTGTTATCTCCCCAGCTGAGTTTGCCATGTTCATATTATCTCTGAACAAACTATCTTGGTCTGACTATCGATTATCATGTTCATATTACCTCTAATATCAGTTGTCATCTCAACTTAACACCCATACTTAATTCTAAGTATACTAGTGGTGTTAAGTCCACAAAAACTGTCATGTCCATATTACCTCTGAGCAGATATGTACCTCCATCCCCAATGGAGTCACAATTCAAAAGTTTGTCATGTTCATATTACCTCTGAACAAACCATCCTGGTCTGACTATCGATTATCATGTCCATATTACCTCTGATATCGGTTGTCATCTCAACTTAACATCCGTACTTAACTCTAAGTACACCAGTAGTGTTAAGTCCACAAAAACTGCCATGTCCATATTACCTCTGAGCAGATATGTACCTCCATCCCCAATGGAGTCACAATCCAAAAGTTTGTCATGTTCATATTATCTCTGAACAAACTTTTTCGAGTTTTTCGGCTATCGATTATCACATCCATATTACCTCTGATATCGATTGTTATCTCAACTTAACACCCGTACTTAATTCTAAGTACGCCAGTGGTGTTAGGTCCACAAAAACTGTCATGTCCATATTACCTCTGGCAGGGCTTGTCCTAAACTTATTACTTGCACTCTCGTACGCAAAAAGTAACAGGTCCACAAAAATTCCCCGGTGGAATGCCCACAATGGAAAAATAAAATGTTCATGGTCATATTACCTCTGAACTATCCTCATTATTTCCAGCGAAGAAAGAGTCAATCTCTATTTATCCCTACAGAGTCGTATTTTATCGCATCAATATTACCTCTGTCAGGATTTGTCTCAAACCTATTACCTGCACTAATGTGCGCAAAAAGTAATGGGTCCACTAAAAATCCCCCAGTGGGATGTCCTCAACAAATACGGTATCGTACTATATCCATATTATCTCTAGTACAATATCCAAAATCTGCGTAAATAATCATAAAGAAATATGAGGGTCCTTAT
Source organism: Iris macrosiphon (assembly GCA_036927795.1). Classification (NCBI taxonomy): domain Eukaryota; kingdom Viridiplantae; phylum Streptophyta; class Magnoliopsida; order Asparagales; family Iridaceae; genus Iris; species Iris macrosiphon. Next base: position 115,111,144 of record JAYESA010000015.1, on the reverse strand, counting down.
ATGATTACAAACGACGCTTACATATTAGCCAAGCCTAATGGAAATTTTGCAATGGCTACTATCAACTGCAAATTTTCGAAGAAGTACTATACTTGATCTCCTTCGTTTAACGGAGTATGACGAAGATCTTATTCTTACGATATCATGCACAAAGGTTAGCTGGATCATATTCTATCAGGTTCATGTGACCTCCGAATAGATATCCTTAACTAATTTGTAAGCCTATCATGTTCATATTACCTCTGATAGTGTTTAGTATACAAATTTAGTTGGATTATATTCTTTCAGGTTTATGTTAACTCTGAATAAATTTACATTCAGTAAAACCTTAACGAAAGTATGTCATGTTAATAATACCTCTGATTTTACTTTCATCTTAGCCTATCATATTCTAAAGTGATGGGTCCACAAAGTCAGAAAATGAGCCTTTATTATCTCCGAGAAATTACAGGAGAAACAAGAAAGTACATCATTGGGGAGGAGCAGTCAAATTACGGATCTACTGCGCCAGTACGGCCATCTTCTCATCCCTGGAGTTCAAAACATCGGCGCGAGCCCGCTCCAACCTTGCTGCCTCATTGTTCAAGCAGATAGCTCGGACTGAGCATGTACAAAACCTGCGTGGATGACACCCATATGCGTCAGGTTCTGCTGAGCCGTCTCCATTCGATCCTTCAACACGTCGCGAGCTGTTGATAAAGAAAGAGCCTTCTCCTTGGCCTTAGCGAGGTCATCTTCCAATTTGCGGACCCTCGCTGCCTCTTCCTTATATTCGGCCTCGCACTGAGTCAGCTGGGGAATGACATACTCCAGTACTGCACGCTTTTGATCCATCTCCTGCTGCTGTTCCTGGATAGATTTGTTCAGAGATTCCATTTGCCCAGCAAGCTCTGCAGTTAAGGGGTCATACCTAGCTTGAACGAGACCGTTAATGCTGCCTCGAGATAGCTGTAAATAATTGTTAATGGGTTATTCCAAACCATTAACTATTTGCTCTAGCACATCAGCTCTGTCATTATCGTTGAAATATCTAATCTGCGCTATACTAAAGTTGGAGGACATCTTCAGGGCCTCAAAGCCTAGATTCTTCTCCAGCACCATCGATATTAGCATTTTCAAAGTGGCATAGGAAACGCTTGATAACTGCTCAACTAACATGGCGAGATTCGAATGGACGCTGGGAGTGGCTGTAATATCGAAGAATCCCCTCCAGGAATGATAGCAGTCGATGTTGCCACAGTCGTCGCCTCAACAGATGGCGCGATAAAAGTAGAGGCACCGACAATGGCCGAAGTGGCTGGCGTGCTCAAAGGAGGCATAGTCATAATGACAGGCTCATCCTCCTCTCGAGATATCGGAACCATATCGGGCGAGCCAGCACCCGAAAATATTTTCTCTTCAAAGTCGGGCACCTCCGTGTTATCAGCAGGAGCTGAAACAAAGCCAAAAGTTGCGTCGACGCTGCCCTCCCCGTAGATGTCTTCCCTTGAAAAGAAGACAAGAGAAAGTTAATATCAACATGATGTTAATTTTTCTAAAAGAGGCATAAAGACGACATTTACCCATGGCCGATGGTATATATGGTACGTCTGCAGCCAGTACAGCTAAATCATTTCTTAATAATGCTAAGCGAGCTGTCATACCAGGAGAAGGGGGTGTGCCAACTGACACTGGCAGGTATTCTTCTAAGTCTTCACCGAGATCCACTCGAGGCTCATTGGGTGGAATCTCACTGGGTATACTTACAGATGCGGCAGGGGTTTCTCCCGTTGCTGGTCTAGATAAAGATATTCTTATTTGGCTTGGCCCCGAAGGCGATCTCGTACCACTACCTGAAGCGGTAGCAGCGACAGCAGCCTCGAGAAAAGATTCACCGGCACTGCCAGCCGGAATATTGGAGGTTCCCTCTCTAATAGGCGAAGGACTTCTAGTCAAAGAATCATCCCCAACATGGGAAACAGCAGGCTCACTCCGAGAAGCCTGATGACTGGAAGTCCTGACAGGGCCACTAACAGTCTTTTTTTTCTTGCGAGGGGAAGTCTCCTTCAGAACAGGAGCCCTTCGCTTACCAGGGATAACCAGAGGCCCTGCAGGCGGAGGTATTTCACCTCTCGGTACTGTCAGTAAAAACTCATCTGGAGCGACAGAGTCTTCTTCTTCGTCAGATGAAACTGATGGGACTTCCTCTTTCCCAGCGGACTTAGAAGAGGGTATCCTAAAACTCCCACGCATATCAAAATTGTGATGGAAGGTATTGATGGCCACATAAAACTGGGCGTACGAATTGAGGATGCGCAACTCTATAGAGAGAGAAGTCGTGGGCATAGTAAAGGCCGCTCCAGTACAATCCATTATGAAGTACCGCCATCCTCTCGCTCCGTCAATAAGTCCACCTCTGGACTTGAAGATGGTGATGGCATTGCCCACGTACAATTGATCATACCCAAACTGCCTGGCGAACCGACTAGGCAGGTAGGGCTCCAAGAAGCATTGGTCTTCACTTCTGTATAACAAATAGGAAGGTCTAATGCAGACCAACCAATAAAAAGCTTCAGGAGAAAGAATGGTCTTCCTTTCACCTGAATCCTGAAGTGTAGTCCCGTGTTGATTGAGATGTACAGTGGGGACGATACAGAAGAGCTTCCAGCTGTGAGCAAAATTTAATGCCCGCCGACAGTCTATGACGTTGGTCACGTTCCAGGTGGAATTCTTGTAATTCAACAAGAAATTATTTCCCGAACTACTGGCAGAGCCGGGAGACATCACTCTGGGGTTATGAAGAATTAGCCATCCCATCAAATACAGGAACGGTAATTCTACCCTGGGAAAGCTGTTACGCCGTGTTTCTTCGGCAAGCAGCCCATCAGTAATGGTCCTCAGGCCAGCTTGTATCCGACGTACCATGGCAGGGAGCAAGCCCAGTCTTGCCCCAAATACCAAACGCACTGCAGGCCATAAGGTGTTACAGTGAATGCGATCCGAAGATGCAATGCTTGGTACTACCAGTCGGCGTAGCCATACAGAGAGGAAGCCAGCCAGTTGAGCTTCCTTTGACAGAGGCCTACGGTAATGCCTCATATAACTGTAGGCTTTAGTGCCTGCAGGATATTTCTCTATCCCTTCGTCGAGAACTCGATCTGAGATTAGTTATATCTTGTGAGACACCATATTGTTCCTCCGTTTGGAGTTGAGATGATTGACAGGCACCATATTATATTGTTGAGTTGTTAGATAATTAGAAATGACCCAGACAATGTTCTACCGCGGATGCTGCGGCGTAGACTGGGCGTAACCACGTACTCATGCCCGAATATCTGGGTACGAGTCATGATACATTTTTAGTGGTGGCCAATGCAGGTCCAGATTCGCAATTTAGCGACTCATAGTGGTGCTCGTCTAGAGTACTGCTACGAGCCTGCTTTTCAAAATCTATTTTTGCAAATCCTTATCTATTGAATATTTGCTTTACTTTAAATAAATTATGTCCTTCTTTGATGATGTCATATTATATTCAATATTGATTCCTTATTTCAATCTATCTTCAGGATACCGCTGAAGACGCGTTTCCATTGCTCATGTGCCATGACAGCGCGATCAGTCACTTCATCACCCTTGAGGGCAGCACCCTCAAACTATGGTCCAGCACCCACTTTCAGGAGGTCATCTTCACCGGTCCAGGTAGGCGTATCAGCAGCAGCTTTTAGAGGTGCTCCACCTCCAGTACGGAGGACAGGGCAGACAGTTTTAGGGGATCTTCCACCCCCCCACCTACAGTTGATCAGATACAGATATTCATGCTCTTCCAGTCAGAGATCCTATGACAGAGTGTGGAAAATGCTCACCAGATCGTATTTGCAGCAGTTGAGAGGGCTACTACAGTCCAGCCACAGACGGTACCACCTTAGTTTATTCCTCAGCAGCCGATGCCGGGTACCGTCATAGACTTCAAGAGGATGGGCCCGAAGGACTTTAGAGGCACAGAGGGGATCCTTTAAGCGGATGATTGGATCGAAGACATTGAGCGAAACCTGCGACTGGAGCAGATTCTAGAGATGTTACAGATAGAGGCAGCGGGGTGTATGATGTTCGATATTGCATTGACATGGTTCCGGACCGACCCCAGGATTGCAGTACCAGGGCTCACTTGGGAAGCTTTCAAAGAGCTTTTCAAGGAGAAGTTCTTTCCAGATGTGGCTCTTACATCCTTAGAGTGTCAGTTCTAGTACCTAGTCTAGGGAGTACCGGGAGACGAGGGTCCGGACCCAGTACTATGTCCCGAAGGAGAACTGCCAGTCGGAGTAGCATGTCATCTTGATACTCTACCTCTAGACTGACCGAACGATCTGCACTGTCCTGTCTTACATAACTTATGATAAACAAAATAAAAGTTACAAGTACATGTCACTGTAACCACCATATTTCCAAACCAAAGGTATTTTTGTCATTCCATAATTTTTTTGGTAATTACTGTGTAGTATAGGAGTGTCCTTATAGGTGAATGTGATACACATGATTTGTATATCAAGTGCCAGTTCACTACAGTTAAAGTTTTATCTTCCATGTGAAGTATGTATAGATATGTGCAGGTGTCTTAGTGAGGGTTGTGTGTAATGATTTTGTGTATTGCTGTTGGAGAGGGAGTTCTATGGTGCACTGCATTCAGTGGCAACTGGAGTGGGGACTTGAGTGTGTAAGTGATGGGGTATACTTATGGAATATGAGTGAGGTTGAGTATCTGATACATATTAGTATCAAATTTTGAGTGAAGTGGTGTATGTGACTATATATAATAATATGTATTTAGTTAGAAGAGAAGGGGGGAGTATGAATGGACAAACAACAATATGAAGAAACAACTGCAGTAGGTGAGGTAATACAGGAGGAGCTCGAGTGTGCCTTGATTATTAGAGATTGTGTGCAAAGGTTGCTGCAAAACCAGTGTATCAAATTGGGGTAATAGTGCAATATGGTATTTATGTGTGTAGATGAGTGTCGGGCTTAAGATATTAGATGAGGGCTGTGCAAGTTAGATGTTGTGCACTAACAACATATTGCTTTGTATAGCAGCAATAGTGGATTGAGGTATGTGGGAAGAGGTTTGTGTATGTATGTTTTGGTGTATGTTTTGGGAGAGTGTTAGTGATGTAGTAATGTAGGTGAGTACTTGTGTTGAGTGTTTAGATGGTTCAGTGTATCAGTGGGAACATAGGATATAGGGGTATCAATATAAAGTGCATGACTGTGAGTATGAGGTGGAGACTCATGTAGGAAGTGGAGTTAAGTACCAAGGTATTAGTGCTAAGGTATTAGTCAAGAGCTTGGATACTAGGACTAAGTTATCATGGGAGGAGATATAGTTAAGGTATTACTAGGTAATTAAGTATGGGAGAATAGGTATAGGCATGGGGTTAAAATATGGGTTATAGCCTTGGTTATTAAATGAGATACTAAGTTATAGGATTGTAGTTGTGCCTATGTGAAGTCAATGGGAGCTTGGGTGCAGTATCCACAGATAAGGGGTTATGAGGGTAAGTTGGAGTTGGTATCAAATGTTAAGTGAGGTAGTTAAGGTATTTGGGAAGTGAATATGTAATAGGATATATGTTGAGGTAATGGCTAGGATAAGGTATTAGAGATATTAAGTATTGGCTAGATACTAAGATCATTGCAAGGGTATTAGTATTTTGTGATACCAAGTTAATGAGAGTTAAGGTAATTAGTCTATATACTAGTATAATACATATATAGTGTAGGTATCTCAGGATACTAAGTTGTTAATGAGATATTTTAAGATATAATAATAAATAGTATATATGTGTAAGTTATATCAAGTGTCTAATGACTAGTATAGTTAATTACCTTAGATTGGCCTAGTAAGACTTAAAAAACCTAGTTTACATGCCACAACTAAAATACAATAATATCACAAAATAATACTAAATATAGTATATAGCCAAAAGTACATGTCACTAAATAGATTTATATTCCAATCCTCTTCTGAAAATTTATCTTCTTCGTTTTCCTCGTCCTCGTCCTCGTCCTCCTCTTCCTCTTCCTCTTCCTCCTCATATTCACTTTCATCTGCTTCGCCTTCCTCTTTGAATAATTTTATCCCTTCTACACGATTAGACGTGTAATAAGAAACTTCCATTGAGTCCACATCTATAATATTTGTTACAAGAGGTAGATCATCCTCTTGATAAGCTATTTCGTCAACGTCAAAAGTATTTCTAGCTTTGGTCTTGTATATTGCCCACCAGTCTGACCTCGTTGTTTTCCGTTTAGGATAAGTTATGAAGTACACGAGCTGAGCCTGACTTGATAGGATAAATGGTTTGTAGCCTTGATATCGACGCCGATAGTTTATATCACAAGACCATGCTTGTCTATTTTCCAACCTTGATCTTGGATCGGATCGAACCAATCACACATGAATAATACGATCTTAGCAGGCTCTATTTTATTATTATATGTTAACTCCACAATCTTTCGTAAGATGCCATAGAAATTATTGCCTGGTCTTGACATCTTTGTAGTTCGAAGATCTGATACACAAACAACTATTTTTTGTGAAATCGAGATCAAGGAATTTCTCTCTGATCGGAGCATTTATTGACTTGAACCTAAACCCATTTAAATAATAGCTTAGCCAGATTTTAACGACATAAATTAACCCCTTAGCTAGAGTTATAATATATTCATTCCCATGTGTTGTGTTTGGACGATAGACCTAAATACCACAAGATAATAAATTAAGTTCAATATTCCCTTAATTATTTTGTAAAGTGCATATACAAAAAGAAATTAGCGAGCTCCTTATATATGCACTCAACAAAAAAAGGGAAATGACGTCTCATTTCTTGTTCTAAGTCTTCATCCGTCATGTATGGTGTACTCGACCTCATTTCATTATTAAATGTACTGAAAAAATATGAAGCATCAGCCGATTAGTATAATAATATTAACGTATAATATTATATTAAAATGATGTGAATGTGGACGTATTAATTACTTACCCCCCGAGCTTCTCTACTTCATCCTCATCGCAGTTGAGTAATATATATATAACTGAGCAGCCCTTAGCTCATCATCATTCAGAAATCTCTTCTTTATTTTTCTCGATGTCTTTTCGAATGCATTGAATACTTTCATTATTGCATCATTAGATTTCCAGTACCTGTCGTTATTTTTTGGGCTCTCGTTCGATTAGTAGCAACATGAGACTTGAAATACATGGAACAAAAGTTTGTAATCTCCTCAAGAACATATGCTTCATAAATAGAACCTTTCCGTGCCTTATTTTTCACCTTTCTCTTTAGGTGGTTCAACTGTCGCTCGAACAGATATATCCACCGATAACCTACCGGTCCATCGACACGGGCCTCATAAGAAAGATGAATTAGCAAATATTCTATGAAGTCAAAAAAGCCAAGAGAAAATACCCTCTCGAGCTTGCATAGTGTTATCGCAATGTCATTCTCTTGCTTTTCTAGGTGATCGGTGAGCAACTTAGTAGAACAAAAATCTCTGAAGAATATACTAAGCTCTGTCAATGGATCCCAAACTACCTGTGGTAAAAATTCCTGAAATACAATCGGAATTAACCTCTCCATGAATACATGGCAATCGTGGCTCTTCATACCCGTCAGTTGGTTCTCCTTCAGGTCAATGCATCTTCTCAGATTGGATATGTACCCGTCTAAAAAATTTAGCTCCTTAATCCACCTACAAAGTCTCCTTTTATCCTCTTTTTCCAGTAAAAAAATATCCTTAGGCTTCTTATACTTCCCATTCCCTGCCTCTATCAAATACAACGCTGGGCGTCTGCATATTTCAAGTCCAACCTAGCTTTGGGATTTTCTTTCGTCTTTTCCTTTATGTCCATCACAATATTAATTATGTTGTCAAACGTATTCTTCTTAATATGTATTGTTCGCCATTAAATTCAAAATTCTAAGAGAGCTTGATTTAATTAACAAAAAAAAAGATAGTACAAAGTGGTCTTAGGCAGACAATCTAAGTACAAATTTATTTTCTGGGGAGTGACAATGGAGGGTTAGGAGTGTAACAACTCTCTTTACTCGTGGAAAATTCGATGTAGGAGAAGGAAGCTCTTCTCTCTTGCTTGACTGTACGTTCACCGATAACCCGCTCTTGTATGGGTGTGGTACCCTATTATTTATAATCATGCTTGAGCGTGCATATGTTGGGTTGCATGGATGCTGGAGGGTACCATGTGTCCCTTCTTAACTGAGTGTAGTTGTAATTGTGAGCAGGCCAAGCTGCCACGCGGGCGCTTGTTAGAATTTTTTGTTGTTGAAGATCTGGGTGGTTCTCGTCCTTTGTAAGTGTGACTTGGTTAGCTTGACACATTGTCCGCACTTGGTTGGAGCGAATCACCCTTGTCATAACAACAGGAATTGGTCTTCATGGAGTCTAAAATACATGTGGCCAGAGACGCAATGGATGCATGGAGTCTAGGATGCATGGGGACAAAGACGTATAGAATGCATGGAGCCTGGGACGCATGTGTCCATAGACGCATGGGACACATGGAGTCTGGGACGCATGGGGCCAGTGATGCATGGAACGCATGGAGTCTGGAAACCATGGGGCTAGAGACGCATGGAATCGCATGGAGCCTGGGATGCATGGGGCCAGAGATACATGAGACGCATGGAGTCTGGGATGCATAGGGCCAGTTGTGCTGTACATGTGGCACTGCACATCCATCGAGAGTGAAGTTCTGTGCTGACGTGAGACTTCTATCGTTTAGTGTATTCACGTCTTTTGAGGCATTTAGAAAATTCTTTTCGTCAGGAATATGTATCAGAGGCGATCCTGCTAACAGGATTCCACGTTAGGTCCTTCTGCGGCCAAGCTGCTTTGGCTGATTGGGACCCATAAATGTTATCTTTCTTGGCCGCAGGGAGACTATGCGGCTTGATCTCTTCTAAGTTTTTATTTTGAGATGCAGGGTTACATGGATGCATATTTTCTATGCTTCTACATGTATGACATTAAGTTTATGTCTGATCAGATTGGTGCTCCAATATGGAAGGTCCCAGAATATGCTCCTCTTCGTCCAGTTGTGAGTGCAACCAAATCCATCACACTTGTACCCCTTAGTAGGCTCTTCGATAGCACTTGGTAAATCTTTAACCTCTTCTCATATTGTGTCTCTGGGCCACTTTGGAGGTAGAATTGTCTTCTCCACAACGCCGGTACAAAAAGCATTCATATTCCTTCGGAACGGATGATCCGACGACAAAAATTGACGATGACAATCGAAGAAGCACAATTTTCCTCTGTGTTTCAAACGAAAATCCTTAGTATGGTCCATGCAATATGGACATGAGAGACGACCATGAGTGCTCCATCCAGATAACATGCCACAAGCCGAAATGTCGTTGATGGTCCACATAAGTGCTGCCCTCATCTAAAAATTCTATTTTTTGGAAACATCGTACGTGTTGGCACCTACTTCCCACAACTGATATAACTCATCTATCAACGGCTGCAAGTAAATATCGATATTTTTGTTCGGATTGTTCGGACCCGGGATAATGACGGTTAGGAACATATACGGACCTTCTTGTACATCCAAGGCAGTAGGTTGTACAGAGTGACGATCATATTCTAACACGAATACTGGGACCCTCAAAGTCTGAATGGGGTGAAACCGTCGGAGTAGAGCCCCAATCTTACATTACGCGAATCCGAAGCAAAATCGGGATACTCTCGATCGAAGTGCTTCTATGCTTCTCCATCGGAAGGGTGATCCAACACTCCTTCAATCTGTTCTCGCCTATGCCAACTCATGTTTTCGACAGTCTTCTTCACCATAAACAACCTCTGTAACCGCGACGTCAAAGGAATATAGTACATCGAATTGATTGGCTTTCTTGCACCGGCAGGCCTTCCTATACCAGTTGCTTTGTAACGATCAGCACCACAAAATCTATATACATTTTCATCCTTATCGTCTTTGTAGTACATAATGTACCCATTACGACATACATTAATTTTTTCATATCCCATCCAGAGCGATATCACCATCTTCTTAGACCGGTAAAAGTCTTTAGGTAAGTTAGCACCCGTCGACAAGATCTCTATAATCAACTCCATCATTCGGTTGTAGCATTCTTACAACCTATTAAAATTGGACTTGATGCTCAACAGTCTTGTAATCACCTCCAACGGTGAATAATCCTCACAACCAGGATATAATAGAGTCCTTGCATTCTCCAGTAACTCTATAAACTTTGCAGCATCGATATTCAGTGCATCATGATTGTTCAGATTGAAACTAGGCTTGACAGCATCGAAAACTATGTTCACGCAGCCGTCGTCATAATCAGCATGGTCGTAGACATCCATATACGGCTTCGGCTTTGATGCTAAAGATATAAGCGTGTGAGTTCCACTGATAGTAATTCGACATGAAATCCCTCGAGTACAAATAATATATCACATCTACTTCTGGGTGATATTTTAATTTGAGATATCTCACACACGGACACTTAATTTTGGTGTCATCCATGTACTGAGGGAACGCCTTGGAGAATGCAGGAACTGTTCCACCCCTGTATGAATTTATCCCGCACATCGCACATATCATCAGGATGACAGTTGTATATCCATAAACTATGACACATGTAGTAATTCAGATCTATTTTTAGATACTTCTACAAAGATAAATATGCATCATTCAAGTATATTATCCAAATGCATGCAAATATGGATACACATATTCATGAAAGTAACAACTCCTATTGATGTGTTAGTATTCGAGTTATGATGCGTGAGTATCCATATCGTGATTCATGAATATCCGTTTTATAATTCATGACTATTTGAAAACTAGTTGACACGTGGACAATAATTTTAAACCATATTAAATATGTGTCGTCACGTGTTCATTGTCAGTCATTCTCTGAAAAGAAATTTTGTTTCTACAAGCCTATTAAAGGCTTTTAGAGTTCTACCAGTTTTTTAAAAAATGCTAAAAAAGGCTGAGTATTATAAATTTTTTACGTATTTTTCAGAAAGTAGTAGAACTCTAAAAGCCTAAAAAAGGCTTACAAATACAAATTTACTTTTCGGAGAAGGGCTGACATGGACCCTTGACTTCGGCCTGACATAGACACTTGACATAGAAAATAATAATATCTTTGTTGTCATGTGTTCCTTATAATCCCACAAGGAACACTTGACCTCAGAGTATCCAATATACACATAGGAGTTGATAATAATCTAGGTATTTATGTATCGTGTAGATATCACATACCATGGTAAACAATATCACATTGATACTGTCACGCCCTGATCCCGCAGGGGGCCATTCGTCCTTGCTTGGGTCCTTGTGGGACTGACTGTCCTTGAACGGACGTGATGTCGTGTAAGCCTAAGTTGCGCTTGCACAAGGCCAAATCTTTAACAAGGGCAAGTAAGCTATTCAAGACGGAAGCAGCGACACATATTATAGAAAAGTAAAGAACACAATGGCATAAGGAAACACGCATCTTATTGATATTCAAAAGTGTTACAAGCGATGCTAGGCTGAGTTTAAAATTTTCTTAAGCACTCTCTCGAATACAATGGCATCGTTCAATACATTACATCCCTTTATACAAAAGTAGCTCAAAGCATCTCGATACGGTTCAAGGCAACGACTCCAGATTTTTGGGTCCTGGGGATGAGGCACGACTATCACTTCTTCAGACGGTCCATCACTGTCGAAAAAGCAAATTATTAGTGGGTCAGCACTTTGGAGAAAGTACTTGTGAGTATAAATCAACGAACAGAAGCAACACTTGCTGAAACCAACTCTAAGTAAACATATGGCAAAATATTATTTTACTAGTGATCTTGCTACTTTTACCTAGGTTCATTTCATGCAGCACAGGGTTAGAGTCAGTTTACTTCTTTTAAAAATATAGCTTTGGAAAACATTTTTCATATTCAAACATTTAAGTATACAGTAGAGACAGTGTTCTGTCGTACAGTGCGCAGCATGTAACATTTACCATATTTACTAACTATTTAGGAACACAAGTTATTTCTAGTGGACTGATTAATTCATTACTTAGGGGCAGCAACAAACATCAAGTGAAACATGCAATTCTAGGGACAATATGAGATTCAAAGCATAATCAAAAATCAATGCTGCACTTATTCATTGATTCTTACCCTTCACCGAATGGTTATCCCTACAGTAAACAAGTTCACAAAAATTTGCATAAACATATATGTTCTATTCCCTGTCCGTCTCTGCATCAGACAGTTAGGTATGCAAGAAGGCTAACCTAGCGTGCACCCTAACTACATAATGGTCCATGTGTAGCCATATGATTAGCAGCGGTGACTCAAGGTTCAGCTCTGCACTAGCACACGCGTATGTCGGCAACTGTGACTCAAGGTTCAGCTCTTTACCAACACACATGAATACTAGCAGCTATGACATCATGGGTTCCTCACAACACTAATAGACAAAACTTTCCATTAGATCCCGTAGGACCGTATCCTCAGGATGCAACAAAATCTCTTCCGGACCGACCGATTCTCAGTGCCCCAAGAACTGTTCGAGAGATGATCTTTATGCACAAGTTGTTCGAGACCAATGCATGACATGAAATATCTATAATGCAAGCAAACAATGATCAAGAAAAATATATCTTTTCTTCTTTTTAAAACGAGTGATAAGTTCAATATTCTTTTACACAACTAATAGCACACCCTACTATATCACAATGACTGTACCTCGGGGCACACTATTAGTCTCTACTTACGATTCAATCACTTATAGTAGTTCGATATAAGGAAACAGGTAAGTAAGACATATATTAGCAAGCACGATAACGATTTTCATAACAACTAGTATGCAAATTCTATCTTTTTCAGTACGATAGGGAACATGCAAGAAATTTCTATGTAACCAAGCATGATAGTAGTTCTTCTATATCTTTTTACTAAAATATGCAATTCTACTCTTACTTAGCATATGACAAAGGGACTTGTTTAAGCAATTTCTTTACTTATCTTATTAGAATGGCAAGGGTTCATTTGATAATGGTGTCAGTGTAACTTAGCATGCAATATTTCTTTCTTGACTTAGAATGACATTGTTCTATCTCTTTTAGACAAGAAATACAAATTCTTAGTTAAGCATGCAGGTTCTCGTTCTATCATTTTCAATGCGTACATAAACTACTTAGCAAACAAGCATTTAGAAAACTCAGATTCATTTTTAGGCGTGCAAGAATCAGAGAATAAAGTTTTGCCCACTCACTTAGATCAATCATTTTGTGTGTCGATCGAAGAATACTTCGAGAAGGCTTTTGCTCGAGCAAGCAAAGAGTTATCACTTGTACATAGTGCCTACGCAGGGCAGGGCACTACATACTTACCCACCGACAAAAAAATTGGTCCTCAAAACTAAAGGAGAAACTTACAAAATCCCGAGCAACGATAGTCCTCATCCCTCACCATCCTCAATCGAAAAATACAAGAATACCAGGAATCACGAAATCACATCTCCAACCAACAAGAAAGAAAATAAGAAAAATTTTGTGCATACCTTTGAGAATATCTATAGATTTATTGTATGGAACGCTCATTGCAGCACGATATCTAGGATATCTCTGAGTCAAAGCAACGGAATGGGAAAGAATCGAGTTGCTCTGATACCATTATGTCACATCCCGATCCCGCAAGGGGCCGTTCGTCCTTGCTTGTGTCCTTGTAGGACCAATCGTCCTCGCACAGGCGTGATGCCGTGCAAGCCTAAGTTGAGCTTGCACAAGGCCAAAGCTTGAACAAGGGCAAGTAAGATATTCAAGACGGAAGCAACGACAATATTGCAGAAAAGTAAAGAACACAATGGCATAAGGAAATAAATATCTTATTGATATTCAAAAGTGTTACAAGCGACGCTTGGCCGAGGTTATAATTCGCTCAAGAACTCTCTCGAATACAATGACATCGTTTTATACATTACATCCCTTTATACAAAAGTAGCTCAAAGCATCTCGATATGGCTCAATGCATCGACTCCAGATTTCTGGGTCCTGGGGATGAGGCATGGCTATCGCTTCTTCGGACGGTCTATCACCTGTGAACAAGCAAACTGTTGGTGGGTCAGCACTTTGGAGAAAGTACTATTGAGTATAAATCAACGAACAGAAGCAACACTCCCTGAAACCAACACTAAGTAAACATATGGCAAAATATTACATTACTAGTTATCTTGCTACTTTTACCTAGGTTTATTTTATGCATCACAGGGTTAAAGTCAGTTTACTTCTTTAAAAAATATAGATTTGGAAAATAGTTTACATATTCAAACATTTAAGCATACAGTAGGACAGTGTTCTATCGTGCAGTGTGTAGCATGTATCATGCACCATATTTACTAACTCTTTAAGAACACAAGTTATTTCTAGTGGACTGATTAGTTCATTTCTAAGGGGCACCAGTAAACATCAAGTGAAACATGCAAGTTTAGAGGCAATACGAGATTCAAAGCATAATACAAAAATTAATGCATCACTTATTCAGTGATTCTTACCCTTCGTCGAACGGTTATTCCTGCAACAGACATACAAGTTAGCAAATATTTGCATAAACATATATGTTCTATTCTCTGTCCGACTCTGCATCAAATAATTAGGTATACAAGAAGGATAACCTAGCATGTGCCCTAACTACATGATGGTCCATGGGTAGCCCCATGATTAGCAGTGGTGACTTAAGGTTCAGCTCTTCACCAACACACACGAATACTAGCAGCTGTGACATCATGGGTTCCGTACAACACTAATAGATAAAATACCCTACTAGATCCCGTAGGACTGTATCCTCAGGATGTAACGAAATCTCTTTCGGACCAATCGATTCCTAGTGCCCTAGGAACTGTTCGAGAGATGACCCTTGTGTACAAGTTTTTCGAGACCAATGTATGACATAAAACATCTATAATGTAAGCAAACAATGATCAAGCAAAATATATCTTTTTTTCTTTTTAAAATGAGCGATAGGTTCAATCTTCTTTCACACAACTAATAGCATACCCCACTAGATCATAAGGACCTTACCTTAGGGTGCACTATTAGTCTCTACTTATGAATCAATCATTTCTAATAGTTCGATATAAGAAAATAGGCAAGCGAAATATATATTTAGCAAGCACGATAATAATTTTCATAACAACTAGTATGCAAATTCTATCTCTTTCGGTACCATAGGGAACAAGTAAGAAATCTCTTTGTAAGCAAGCATGAGAGTAGTTCTTCTATCTCTTTTTACTAAAGCATGCAATTCTATTCTTACTTAGCATATGACAAAGGGACTTATTCAAGCAATTCTTTTACTTATTTTATTAGCATGGCAAGGGTTTGTTTGATAATTGTGTCAGTGTAACTAAGCATACAATATTTCTTTCTTGACTTAGCATGACAAGGTTCTATCTCTTTTATATAAGCAATACAAGTTCTTTAGTTAAGCATGCAGGTTCTCGTTCTATCATTTCCAATGTGAACATTTACTACGTAGCAAACAAGCATTTCAAAAACTCAGATTCATTTTGAAGGCGTGCAAGAATCAGAGAATAAAGTTCTGTCCACTCACTTAGATCAATCATTTTGTGTTTTGATCGAAGAACACTTAGAGAAGGCTTTCGCTCGAGCAAGCAAAGTAATATCACTTGTACATAGTACCTACGTGGAGCGGGGCACTATAGATACTCTCTTGTATCTTGACATGGGATACAGTTTCAAATATCCATGACACTAACTATACTTGACACTTGGTATCTTGGTACCAACATACACTCTAGGCCACTCACTCTTGACACTCAACACATATTTATACCTACTTCTATAACTGTATATTTCGATACCCTTTCCATTTTCTTGGCATGTACTTGACATTTCGTATGTTGGCATGTACTTTACATCTTCTAGTTATGACCAATCTAATACCAATTATAATCCCGATATGCTACAAGCTAGCTCTGATCAATATAAAGAGATCCATAATGGGTTTAGTGTCAAGCTAAAATTGCCATAATTCTAAAAACTAATCAAGTTTTAGAATTTCTAGGATGAACGTGTATTAATAAAGGACAAAGTTTTTAGGAAGGGTTTTGTTCTAGGAAGTTTTTGAAGTTGAGAATTTCTTGGATAATTTTCTAGTCTACTTTATATTTTCTTGATTCTAATACCTACCTACAAATAAAAACTCAATATCCATATCTATATACATATCAACACTTATATCCGTACATAAAATATAACTCCCATGAGTCCGACAAGGAGCGAGTTAGCTAGACCACAAAATGATAGAATTAAATCGTGTGGTTGGACTTCCCTTCAATCACCCACGTGTATATTTACTGGGAACTTCACGATTTTGTTCCATGAACGTGGACCTTGGGATTATTTAAAGCCGGTACGCGACAACCAACCATTTTACTCGTGACGGGATATTCTTCCATGCCCTAGGGGCCTATTTTATCCGGATTAACCCTATCTCGAAGAACCCCTTTCAACTATATGATTGCCTATATCCAACCGTAAATCCAAATTCTGATACCACATAAAAAATTCACTACCGTCTATAACCTATGATCCAAAATCCTTTCCTTCTTGAGTTGAAAGAAGAACTTGTAATAAATAACTGAAAGTTACCCAAAAAAATGATTAATTCTTAAGTGTGTGTCCATGTATCTCTGTGTCCGCCTAAGAAGAAAAACTATCAGTGACAGTATGTGTTCATGTGTGTCCGTGTCATAAAAATTAGGGTTAGGATTTACGTGCTGACCAGAGAGGAGGCGACGGTGGTAGGAGCTCGCATAGGTAGGGAGACGACGGTAGCCCTGCAGAGGGGAGATGACGGTGGCCTCGTGGAGAGGAGAGGAGGGTGGCCGGAGCGCACGAAGGGGAGGAGGAGAACCATAGTAGGACCGTCGAAGGGTAGCCAGAGTGTCGGTGGGTAGGAGGAGAGCCGGGGCGCCGATAGGGGTGGGTCACGGAAGGAGGAACAAAATTTGGGATTCAAAATTTTCGACTGAGATTGAGAAAAAAAACCAATAAGTATATGGAAAAAAATTAGCGACGTCTATAACAAGCGTCGCTGTAAATCCCCTGACCCAATTTTAATGTATACTTAGCTTAGTGAGAGATTATGGATCAATTTAGAATTATTTTGGATTAATTAACTAGAGTTATAAATTCATCTATTTATTTTATTCCCTCGTTGCACCTTGGCATTTCTTAATTATTCAGAGCAATGCACTAGCATTTGTCTTCCAACAAATTTTACATCCTTGAGCTAGACAAGTCCATCTTCAATCCTGATCTTTGTGTCACTCATAAATACCCTCTCTTGTGCTTTATTTTAATCGCACAACAATCGCCAGATAATATCTAAAAATAAATCCAACTTTCCATCCTTGCCCGTTCTAATCGAAATTGGAGACACAACCTAGACCCTTTTCTCACAACCAAATTTATAAAAATAATCTATTCCGAGTCTACTATGTCCATGACACTTGTGTCCTACCCAAATTAAATTCTATGCACTTCCAATTAATTATAGAACACCATTGACACTAATTTTAACTAAATTGGTGCAATGACTCAGCCTAACCCAAAATTAGACCCAGCACCAACCCAAACCCCTACTCACACCCTCATGTTTTATACAAAATACCACACACTAATTTCTTCCACTACAACTCACCAAACATGGCATTTTTCCACATCCAATCCACTTTTTTCTCTTTGTGCAAGTCCTAAACTATTGGGTACTTTTGTGCAAATAGCTAGCCATGTGTCCACCTCCTATTGGTTGAAACAAATAAAAGAAACCCACTTTGTCATGCTTGACCGGTCATATGTGCATCTCCCTTCTCTTTGCATGAAACTATTCAACCTACAATCAATCTCCACCCTCCATTCAAATTTTAATACATCACCCCCACCCATTCCTTCATGAACCCCCCTCTCCTTGGGAACCTAGACGACCCTAATCCCAATGTCCCCCTTTTCATTAAATACACATCTTCCCTCTCTCCTTACTTATTATTCTTCTTCTCCATCCCTTCTACATCATATTTATCCATCATCATCTCCATCCGCCGGAGCACCCCCCTCGATCGGAGCTTCGCCACCCTTACCACCATTCCTATCTCTTTCACTCCACCACGACAGCCACCCTCGCCACCTTACTGCCCCCACCACCATTCCCGACCTCCTTCTTCCTCCTCACCGCCACAACTCCGACCACCATCACCACCATTAACCACCATCACCATCTTCACCACCATCACCACCCTTAACTCCGACCACCACCCTGTCCTTCACCAGCTCCCCGACATCAATACCGCCAACCACTATCACCTCCGCTACCCCCCCTCCATAAACTCGACCACCGCCATTATCACCATCACCACCTCACGACCACCATCACCAAGCCACCAACAACGTCACCCGAGCCCCCTCTTCTCCACACCTGACCGCCACCACCACCACCACCACCACCTTCCATATCAGCCATCACCACCACCCCTGCTCCCTCTTCTAGCTGTTGCTGCTATTAAAGCTGCTGCTACTGCTGCGTTGAGCTGCTGCTATTGCCGTAGTTGCTCCGGCCACCCTGGTCAGAACAGACCGCCGGAGCACCCCCTCCGATAATCTTTGACCCCAACGACCCCCACCATCCTCTGGCAAGGCACACCGAGCAAATCAAGCTCGCCACGACCGAGACCTCCCTCCGCGACCAAGAACGGCACAAATCAAAGTAGAATTTCAGTATCAACGAGCCAACTTTACTGCACGATTACACCCTCCTCGCTCAACCGATCCTCGAACCGCCACCTCTGGTTAACTCTCCACTTGACCTTCTTCCAACGTATTTAATTACTTTATTTTAGTTTGATCTAGGTTGGTAGGTAATTAAGCTCTAACAACCAAGAAAAATATATTTTTTAAAATGTTAAATTTTTTCGATACGGAGTTGGTCCCGTCAATCCGGGCAACCACGTCGCATACCGATTTCACCGAAAGACGCGTATGGTATTTTCTAATGTGTGGGATTTCTTAGAACTCAATTTGGATATTTGTGTGCTGGAATCAACCCGTATCCTCGGAAGTCCCCCGTATCGATGTTTTACAAATTACCTAATTACTTTGTGCACGCTTGTCCTATCGTAACAAAACTGGCACCATTAGACTCGTGACGTTTGACTTGTCTTGTGACCCAAGTTTTGCTTAATTTTGAGACAGTGACGATATCGCTGTTTTGCGGGCCCTACGATCCGTTCTAACGGGCGTTTTTGTGATTGGCTCACCAAAATCTAAATTTGGACATACCGTTGAGTTCGTATCATCATTTAGAATTTTTTAACCTATAATATGCTATTTTTAGGGACCTTTGCTCCTGGCACATTTTTGGGTGCAAGGCAGGCCTAGTTGTGGACCTCTTGTTGACCAAAAACTATATTTTTGCCCTTGTGTCCAAGTTGGACGCCTGAATATACTTTTTTGAGTATCTCACTCATTCTGGGACTGTTGTTGATATTTGTGACAATATTCGGGGATATCTGCTTTAGTTTCCATCTTGCGCTGCTACTTTCTGGCGAGTTCGTGTTTGAATCATCGTCTGGCTTCCAGGCAAGTATACCTTGCCTTGTTGTACTGTTTAAATTCAGTTAATATTATATATTGTGCTCTAAATATTATATAACTGTGCGCGTCCGAGAATGACTCGGGTGTAGTCGACGAATGCGTCGACATAAGGACTTGTGTTTGAGCTAGCGTTTAGTAGACGTACCCTAAGTGATGGAGTTGTGATTATAACTCTGAGGCCTTGGCATGCATTATTCTACGTCACAGAGTGAGTTTATGATAGGATACGGGCTTACGTACTTGACTGGCTATCAGTGCGATGAGCACATGTGATGGTATTTAGCATAGTTGTTTGGTTCTTAGTGACTTGCATATGGTTATGAGATGTCCATGTCGTACTTGAGACTTGTACATTGGCATTGGACGGGGAGGACGACTAGTAGGCGTATGGGAAATTCCGAATATGGGCGTATATATTTATGCAGATACTACACTCTTCGGAGTGTTGGACGTTATTATATATGCAGATTGCCCCAAGATGGGGGGCATATGTGGCATATACTAGCCAGTCACGATGATTGGTGAATTACGTTAATATTTGTCTAGCCTACACTTCCCATACGCACTAAGTTGTCCTTAAATTGTATTCACTTAGGAGGATAGTTCACCCTGATTTACTTTACTTGGTATTTACATTATGGCATATACTTTTTGTATCTTGTTATGTCCCTCTGAGGACCTGGTTCCCTTCTAGGTTATTTGAGCAGTTTGGATGAGGCTTGATCTGGTGGTGTATTGGACATCTTTGTAGGTATCATTATATCTTTCCTCTATTATAGTTATGTACTATTTTCTATTGTAACTTTGCTATTGTAGCCTAGTATTTATAGGCTTATATTATTCTCTTGGTCTATTCGAACGGGTGTATTATTGGGCTGCAGACTAATGATGCGTACCGTTCCCCCTTGTAATTTATTTACCATGGATTAAGATTTAGTTTAGTTGTTGCATGTTAGAATTAGATTTTATTTTTAGCTTGATCACTTGACCGTGGACAATGTAAGTGCACTTTATCGTATCCATTAAATTGGAAAGTCCTACCGAGTCGTACCAGCTGGCCATTTCCACGTGTTTGGTCCCACATATTTTGGGACTGGGGCATGACATGGTTTTATTGGTGGTCCATACAGGTCTGAGCATATCGTTCGATTACGTCACTATACCGAACGAGCCTGCTAGTTAGGATTAATATTGAATAAGATCTCAATCCATAATTGATTTTAAAATTCATATTGTATTTGATTATTGCCCTTGGATTTCATAATTGCATTCGCTCATCTTTCGTCGGCATTATTATTATTGTTTCTCATCTTCCCCTATTTCGGAGAGATGGACGTTGGTGCGCGATGATTCTCTCTAGAAGCAGATCCTCATCAAGACGAAGAAGGCATATCTGATAGGATGTTTGAGTAGATGGTTATCCATAGTAGATGAGATTGATAGGTTCTTTCTTGTTGCTAGAACTAGTATAGACTGTTGGCATAAGAATTAGACTTAGAAGTAGAGACTTAAAACTAGACCATACCCTTACTTAAGGTAGCAGAGATTTGAAAGTATTTGAAGTTGGAAAGATTGCTCGATTCTAAATACTCTGGGGTAATTTATAAAAATAGATAGCTAGATGCTAGGGTTAGTTGTAGCCCATGCTGGTGATGCAAGGACGATATTATGAACTTGAGAAGATAGAATTTTATGCTCTTATTTGGAAGAAGATTATCTAAATTCCCCGAGTTTTATCATGTGCTTGGGTGGAACACATTATTATAATTACACCCTGGTGACTCAGAGTAATAAAAAGTAGAAAGAAGAAAATTGAGGAATGCAATTTTAGGGAGAATAAGCTGTGATTTGATACAGTATGCGGAGAATTAACTTGAATGAAATAGTTGATAAACATATACCCTGGATGACTTTTGAGACCAATATTAGGTATGAACTATTACAAGGACAATACTAGTTGTGACGGTTTAGTAGAAGATTATACCTAGAGGATATGAAGAAATTAATACCTGACAAAATTATGTTTATGACAAAGGAACGATGAATATATCGATAAAAGAATTTGGAATATCATATTAGAGAACTAAACAAAAACTTGATTAAATAAACGATACCATTAAAACTGAGGTATGAAATGGAACATGAATGGGAACAAAATTCGAAGAAAAATTATGAGAAGAAGAGTATTTATACATTAAGGGCAAAAAAAATATAAAAAGAATTTTTTTAGGAGGATTAGTGTTAGTAAATAGAATGAGAGAATTTATTATGAGGTTAAGTCTAGACTATGACTGAAGAAACTCTCGGTGAATCAATGAGATGATTAAGTTGTTATAAAATCTTGAAGTTCTGTAAATTTGTCGAGGATGAATTATGGGTAAAGCATAAAGGATATATGAAAGAAATTTTGACTTAGGAAAATAGAACTTTATGTAGCATGCCCTAAAAGTTGGACCTATATTTGTCTTATGACTTTTAGAATCAAACCTAGATGAAGATTCTAAGACTGGATTAAGATAGATAGAGAGAATGCTATATCTGTTATTTGAATAATGGTAACTTAGGTACTAGGGTATAGCTTATGGAATCAGATTTGATATACTTGATTTGTTTGGGTTGCTAGTGCCTATTGGGCTCGTGGTTTTCATTTTTGATAACTCGATTAGTTGAGCTAGTATCTGAAATAGAGCAATTAGATTGAAGGATGAGAGTATCGACATATGTTATAGCCTTGAGATGGATATCGTGAACTACCTATGATGGATGGCCAGTTATAAACAAGATAGTACCCATGTAGTTTGTATGAAGGGTATGCATGGAGTAAAGGTAGAATGGCAACAAGATGGGATTTGCGAGAAGTACCTGACCTTGAGCTTTTTAAACTAAGAGAAGGATCTAGGAAAGACTAAAAAATTTATCACTCGATAGTTGCCTCGAAGATCGATACTACGAAGCGGAAGGTACTGGGCCATGATTGACGGAGTTTAGAGTTGAACACAAGATTAACATACTAGAAAGATTTGAAGGTGTATAGAAAATAAATGATAAGGGAAATATATTTGAGACACGTAACCCAAGGACGTAAAATTTTGATATGGACTTGAGGGATAATAATTATAGTATTTATGAATTATAATACTTTTAGAATTTCTAGGATTTAGCGCAGGTAGAAATTGTTGATCAGCCTCGAAGTGCTATGAATTTCAATAAACAAAATACAGGTTTAGATCACACGCTTACTCATTGGTCAATCGGTAGAGGATTACCACTAGACTCTTAGATTATATATTGACACATGAGTAAGGGGTATAAATGGAAGATAGAAGTCTGATAGGAATGATAGCTAAATATTGAAGTTTACACATAAACTGCTTAGGGATAGAGATTTAGATTTTTGACTTAGAGGACATGAGCTTGCTGAACCTAATCCTTAGTAGTAGATGGTATTATGGGAACCTATTTCCAATTTATCTTAGCCGATAAATTTTAGGAATCATATTCTTGTTAGTGTATTTGTTATATTTTATTCTAGGATATTTAGAATAATTGAATAAATATTTATTACATAATTTTTATATATTATTATTATTATGTATTGAGTAGAGACTTATGTTGTATTTTATTACATATATTTATCCTAGAAATTATTCGAGTTGAGCTTCTAGACTAGGTATGACCGACTGACTAGATTAGACGTGTTGCTGCTAAGACTGACTATAAGAAGTTAGGTTGCATGATTCTATTGTGGATACTATAGGATGATGACTTTATACTTAGGAAAGAATGTTAAGATATTAACTGTCTTAGTTACGAAAGAAAAGGAATTTATATACTACATAAATGGCCTTGAGAATTTTGAGCTTATAAAATTTTAGTACCTAACCCCTGCAGTCCTTTGAGAGTAAAAGAATGACGCTAATTTCTTTATAGATATTAGAAGTTTCAAACTTAGATTGTGTCACGACATCCTTGGGTAACCTAGGCTATAGGTGATAAAAAAAATTTAGATAATAATTAGCATGATAACAATAATGAGACAATACATGATGGTAAAAAAAATATTTAGAGGACCAAATAACTTAGACGCTTAAACTGTGTGTATATGACAATTTAAGATTTAGTGAGTGGCTAGGAATAAGTACCAAGTTGGGTTTATAGATTTAGAGTTGTGTTGAGTTTGTTGTTGGTGAGATTGATTTTTAATTTCGAGGACAAAATTTTCTAAGGTGGATGGATTGTAAACTCCCTGACCCAATTTTAATGTATACTTAGCTTAGTGAGAGATTATGGATCAATTTAGAATTATTTTGGATTAATTATCTGGAGTTATAAATTCATCTATTTATTTTATTCCCTCGTTGCACCTTGGCATTTCTTAATTATTTAGAGTAATGCACTGACATTTGCCTTCCAATAAATTTTATATCCTTGACTTAGACAAACCCATCTTCAATCCTAACCTTTGTGTCACTCGTAAATACCCTCTCTTGTACTTTATTTTAATCACACAATAATCGCCAGACAATATCTAATAATAAATCCAACTTTGCATCCTTGTCCATTCCAATCGAAATTGGAGACACAACCTCAATCCTTTTTTCACAACCAAATTTATGACAATAATCTATTTCGAGTCTACTACGTCTATGATACTTGTGTCCCACCCAATTTAAATCCTATGCACTTCCATTTAATTATAGAACACCATTGACACTAATTTTAACTAAATTGGTACAATGACTCAACCTAACCCAAAATTAGACCCAACACCAACCAAAACCCCTACTCATACCCTCATGATTCATACAAAATATCACACATCAATTTCTCCTACTACAACACACCAAGCATGGCATTTTTCCATATCCAATCCACTGTTTTATCTTTGTGCAAGTCCTAAACTATTGGGAACTTTTGTGCAAATAGCTAGCCATGTTTCCACCTCCTATTGGTTGGAACAAATGAAAGAAACCCACTTTGTCATGCCTGACTGGTCACATGTGCATCTCTCTCCTCTTTGCATGAAACTATTCAACCTACAATCAATCTCCACCCTCCATTCAAATTCTAATACATCACCTCCACTCATTCCTTCATGAACCCCCCCTCTCCTTGAGAACCTAGCCGGCCCTAATCCCAATGCCCCCTTCATTAAATACATATCGTTTCTCTCTCCTCACTTATCATTCTTTTTCTTCTTCCCTTCTACATTATTTTTATCCATCACCATCTCCACCTGTCGGAGCACCCCCCTCGGCCGGAGCTCTGCCACCCTCACCACCATTCCCATCTCTCCCACTCTACCATGACAGCCACCCTCTCCACCTTACTGCCGCCGCCACCATTCCCGAATTCCTCATTCCTCATCACCTCCACAACTCCGACCACCATCACCACTATTAACTACCATCACCACCATTAACTACCATCACCATATTCACCACCATTACCACCCCTAACTTCGACCACCACCCTCTCTTTCACCAGCTCCCTGACATCACCAACTACCATCACCTCCACCACCTCCCACTCCACCAACCTGACCACCGCCATTATCACCATCACCACCTCACGACCACGATCACCAAGCCACCAACACCAACACCCGAGCTCCCTCTTCTCTACACCTGACCGCCACCACCACCACCACCTTCACCATCAGCCATCACCACCACCCCCACCTCCCTCTTCTAGCTGCTCCTGCTGTTAAAGCTGCTGCTACTGCTGCGTTGAGCTGCTGCTGTTGCCATAGTTGCTCCGGCCTCCCTGGCCGAAGCAAACCGCCGGAGCACCCCCTCTGATAACCTCTGACCCCAACGAAGCCTACCATCCTTTGGTAAGGAATCCCAAGCAAATCAAGCTCGCCATAACCGAGACCTCCCTCCGTGACCAAGAACAGCACAAATTAAAGAATTTTTTTTGTATCAACGAGCCAACTTTACGGCGCAATTACACCCTCCTCACTCAACCGATCCTCGAACCGCCACCTCTGGTTAACTCTCCACTTAACCTTCTTCTAGCGCCTTTAATTACTTTATTTTAGTTTGATCTAGGTTGGTAGTTAATTGAGCTCCAACAACCAAGATTTTTTTTTTAAAACGTTAAAATTTCTCGATACGGAGTTGGTCCCGTCAATCTGGGCAACCACGTTGCGTACCGATTTCACCAAAAGGTGCGTGTGGTATTTCTTGATTTGTGGGATTTTGTGGAACTCGATTCGGATGTGTGTGTGCTCCAGAATCAACCCGTATCCGTCGGAAGTCCCCCATATCGTTATTTTGCAAATTACCCAATTACTTTGTGCACGCTTGTCGTATCATGGCTAAACTGGCGCCATTGGACTCGCGACATTCGACTTGTCCTGTGACTCAAGTTTTGCCTGATTCTGAGACAGTGACCGCATCGCTGTTTTGCGTGCCACACGATCCGTTCCAATAGGCGTTTTTGTGATCGGCTCACCGAAATCTAAATCTGGACATACCGTTGAGTTTATATCATCGTTTAAAATTTGTTTGACCTATAATATGCTATTTTTAGGGACCTTTGCCGTGTTAACAAAAAACTATATTTTTTCCTCTGTGTCCAAATTGGACGTCTGAATATACTTTTTTGAGTATCTCACTCATTCTTGGACTGTTGGTGATATTTCTGACAGTATCCGGGGATATCTGCTCCAGTTTCCATCTTGCGCTGCTACTTTCCTGGCGAGTTCGTATTCGAATCTTTGTCTGGCTTTCAGGCAAGTATACCTTCCTTTGTTGTACTGTTTAAATACAGTTAATATTATATATTGTCCTCTAAATATTATATAACTGTGTGCGTCCGAGAATGACTCGGGTGCAGTCGATGAAGGCGTTGACGTTAGGACTTGTGTTTGACCTAGCGTCTAGTGGACGTACCCTAACTGACAGAGTTATCATTATAACTCTGAGACCTTGACTCGTATCATTCTATGTCATATAGTGAGTTTATAATAGGACACGGGCTTACGTACTTGACTGACCATCGGTGCGAGTAGCACGTGTGATGGTATTTAGCGTAGTTGTATGGTACTTAGTGACATGCATAAAGTTATGAGATGTCAACGTCGCACTTGAGACTCATACATTGGCATTGGGCGGGGAGGCCGACTAGTAGGCATATGGGATATCCACCTCCTTTATGCAGATACTGCATTCATCGGAGCGATACGGACGTATATATTTATGTAGATACCACGCTCTTCAGAGCATTGGACGTTATTATATATGCAAATTGCCCCAAAATGGGGGAAATATGTGGCATATACTAGCCAGTCACGACGATTGGTGAATTACGTCAGCATATGTCTAGCCGACACTTCCCATACGAACTAAGTTGTCCACAAATTGCATTCACTTAGGAGGATAGTTCACTCTGATTTACTTTACTCAGTATTTACATTATGACATGTACTTTTTGTATCTTGTTACGTCCCTCTGAGGACCTGGTTCCCTTCCAGGTTATTTGATCAATTTGGATGAGGCTTGATCTGGTGGTGTGTTGGACATCCTTGTAGGTATCATTAAATCATTCCTCTATTACAGTTATGTACTATATCCTATTGTGACTTTGCTATTGTAGCCTAGTATTTATAGGCCTATATTATTCTCTTGGTCTATTCGAACAGCTGTATTATTGGACTGCAGACTAATGATGCGTACCGTTCTCCCTTGTAATTTTTTTACCATGGATTGAGATTTAGTTTAGTTGTTGCATGTTAGGATTAGATTTTATTTTTAACTTGATCACTTGACCGTAGACAGCGTAAGTGCACTTCGTCGGGTCTATTAAATTGGAAAGCCCTACGGAGTGGTACCAGCTGGCCATTGCCACGTGTCTGGTCCCGCATATTTTGGGACTGGGGCGTGATAGTCGCTAAACGTCGCTATTAGCAAAATTTATAAAAAATATCGCTAAATATCGCTATTAGCGACGTTCCTTGCGTCACTAAAAGTCATTGATTGCCAAAAAATTAGCAACGTTCGCAGAGTCGCTAAACGTCGCAAATTTAAAAATAGCAACGTTCTTATAGTAGCTATACATCGTTGATTACTTAAAAAAAATAGCAACGTTAAAAATCAACGTCGTCAAACGTCGCCAATATTAAAAAAATTAGCAACGTTTAACGAAGGTCAGAGACTTATATCAATTATTATTTTAAAAACTTAAGTTTTGTCGCTATTAGTCGCTAAATATTGCAAACAGCAATGTATAACGATGTTTATTTATGGAGTCACTAAATTATTCTAAATTAGTGATGTTTACAACTTGCATCGCTAAAAATATCGCTATTTTATCTTATTTTGGTAGTGATATATATATATATATATATATATATATATATATATATATATATATATATATATATATATATATATATATATATATATATATATAGTCTTAGTAGTATATAAATAGTTAGTTACATGGTATGCATATTTTATTAAAAAATATGTAACTATAGGATAATATATAAGCATATATATATATGTGTTTAGATATGTGTATATATTAAAAGGAATTATATGATTACTTATATGCTTATCAAGATATGCCTTATAGGAGTATATTTATATGTAAAAATATATTAATATGAGCGTAGCATAGATTCTTTAAAAATGTTTATTTTATAAAAGACTATCTTTAAACTATAATAAGAGTTTTATATCTGTTATTATTAAACTATCCTTATAAAAAAACCTTTATTTTTTTTATAAACCTTATGTATGAACCTTCATTACATCTAAATTATTATTGGAAGTTTTATAAGTAATATATTAATCAAAATAAGTAACTATAGTAAGATTCCTGAGTTTATCTATATTTTTAGGTATATCTATATTATCATTTGAGTGTTCAAAATATCTATATTATTATTCTACGTCATAAGTATTTTACAAAAGAAAATTTTTTCCTCAATAAACTCTAATTAGTATTATTGTATATGGAATTATTAAAACTAGTTTTATAAACGAACATTTATTTCTTTTTAAAATACTTACGTAAGAAATTATGTTATATCTATATTTTGAGTGTTAAAAGTGAATTTATAATAATCAACTAAGTTTTGTTTATATATAGATATTATGGAGGAAACTATTTTTATAAGTAAAACCTAATAAGGGTCTTACCTATGGTGTATATATTTATAAGGGATTATGTGATTGGACATTTTGTATGACTTCTTAGTTGTTTGTTTTGGGCTTGGTAGATCGCTTGAGGTCCATAACAATACTAGCAGAGTTAGGCAAGTCAGATTTTGGTACTTTTAGTCTCAGCATAGCTTGGACAAAAATCTCAGAAAAGTATACATTGCCTATTTTGATTTACTGTATTTATCTGTTAAGCTTAGTTTAATTACATTATTGCATGAGATACCGTTGATGTTGATTCATGTTCGTACTTTTCAGTCTCATCACATGATTTTACCTGTTGTCACATATTAGACTGGATACACAGATCATGATACACTTGTTGACTATATTACTTGTCAGTGTCAGGGTGGACGTATCATGGATCCGATACGAACGGTATCATGGGGTTGGGGTGGAAAATTAGTAGGCATATGTGCTAGACAAAGTGGTAAACCATAGTCTCCAGAGGAACTATAGGAATAATGACCCTGATGATATTTACATACAAATACTTTCTGAGTTCGTTGAATGTTACTGAAGTTTTTACTTGTTTATATATGTTTGTCAGTATATCAGGCGATGGTCGCTAGTCGTGTGCTATGTCAATTGTTGATATATGTCAATATATATACGAGCCTCTAGCCACGCACTATGTCATATCCTATTTAGCCTATCCTGCCCATAGGTCGAACTTGGTCCTCAAGTATATTTCATGTAGTTTGGTTCCATTCGTTTCTCAGTCATCAGCTGGTGTCTTACATTATTTATGATTATCAGTTTTAGTTCTTGTATGATATTTATAGTTCATCATTACGACATGTTATCATGTATCTTGTTACGTTCATCTAAGGGCCTAGTTTTCTTTCAGGTTATTATTGAGTGTTGACATAAAATTATTGGAGATATTCTTAGGATTTCAGGGATTGTTATTGATGCCTTCACTACTCATCCGCATATGCTTTTTTATTCTCTAGATAATAGTATTATATATATAGAGTTGTGGATGTATATTATTATAGATTTTTATATATTTTATTGGATTCTGGACAACGTAATTACGTATCTGACGGGTCTATTAAATTGGATAAACCCATCGAAGTCATACCAACTGGCCATTCTCTTGCCCCGATTTCGTATAACCGAACATCCTCGTTGGATGTGATATCGTACGAGCTTAAGTTATGCTCGCGCAAGGCAAGCACCGAAATGAACGATAAAAATGCTAAGTTACAGAGTCGCACAGATAGTCCCTAAGCAGAAAAGTAGAATGAACACCAGATTTACAAAAAATAATTCTCTTTATTGATATAAAATATAAGTTTAAAAAGGCTCAAAGCCTAGATTATAATTGCTCAAGCTCTCTCTCTCTCTCTTAATACAATAAAATATGCTTGAGACTTATAACTTGAAGATGAGTACAATGGATGATGATGTCCCAATACATTATGTCCAGTATAAGTGAGCTTCAGGGTCCGACCGTCGCACACATCCAAGACGCCAGAAGGAGCCCCAACTCCTAGGCGCACCCAAGCGAACTCTACACCGTACGACTTACTCCCGCACCCTACACTCAATCTGGTAGTATATCAGTACATAGAATGCACTGGTGGGGAGGACTTTCGCCCACTCAACAAAACCAACAATTTTAATATGTTTTATGCACCAACTTATTATGTTATCTTTCTAGTCTTGCCATAGGATCAGTTTGATGGCATATAACAAATATAAAGTTCTCATGTCACGGGCATACATAAGTGTCATGCAATAAATAATCGAGTTCACCTTAACTTCACTTACGATTCGTCCTTCCCTATCTAAAGGTATAATAATGTTAACCAAGCATGTACTATGAAACAGAGAACCTCTATGTAACTCCGAGTATCATAAACATGTCTTTGCGGAAGATAAAGTGTTCTGTGCATCCATTCCCTAAATATATAGTGTGTCGTGCATCCATTACTTGCCTCAAATCCAATAACTTACACATGGATTACCGCTAGCGAGCCGACTTAATCTATATGAAGAGGTCACTATCACCACAAGTTATCCTGGGCAATAGCCTAGTTTAGACGGTGATGCTTGTCACGCCCCGATCTCCCGCAGACAAATCGGTCATTCCCGCTAGGGGGGAATCACCCTCGTCAGCGCTCCCGCGGAACGATCGCTTGACCCATCCGGGCATGATGCCGCACGAGCGTGATCCACGCTCGTGCAAGGACATGGTTCATTGGCTGGCGGTAAGAGTTCTAAGCCACAAAGTCGCACAGATTGTCCGAGTGCAGCAGAGTCATAAATGCATAGCGATTTGGTAACAGGTTCACTGAGTCGACAATATAGCGGAACGCATTTGAAACACAAGTTGAAGTAAAGCAAGCTCTTTATTGATATAAAGATATGTTATAGACGGCGTATAGCCGAGATTACAAGTCGCTCAAGCCTCTCTCTCTGAAACAGTAAATACGTGCCAAGTGGCTACAACTGTGGAATAATTGTACAGGCGAGTTCGGGCTATGTTCCAACATTATGTCTTGTATATGTGCTTCTGTTTCGGACGCACCGTTGCAAGGCTTCAGAGGGAACTCCTGGCCTTAGCACGTACGAAGGAGGCATCCGCACCGAACGAGGTTCTCCCGTACCCTGCATACAAACTGGTGGATTATCAGTACATTGAATGCACTGGTGGGGAAGCTACTCGCCCGTCCGACAAATCCAAACACATAATATAAGTTCCGTGCACCAACTATTAAGTTGTCTTTCTAGTTGCCTTAGGATCAGTTTCATACAAATATTGAATAGCCTAACGTGTCAGACAGTGCGTCGTGCGATGTTAGAGGAAACACGACGAGACTTACCATTTTACCTTCCCTGTCCAAGGCAAACATTATAAATCTGAGCACGGGCAAGTATAACATTAAAGAGGCATAGCATATGCAAACACGATGTTGTGGGCATGATCACGTTTCAAGTATACGATTTACAGGAGTATCCGGTGTGTTGCATACAATAATTTACTTGAAATATATTTGATACCGTTTGGTGTCTTTTACCTGACTATCAGAATCACCTGCACAACTTACCATGCCTTCCCTGCCACGAAGACACAAGTTAGTATGCAACAGGTTTAAATATACAAGATGATCACTGGCTTGATAGCCATTAAGGACTAGTCTATGACGAAGATGGTTTGCTACGTGCTAGTACGTGAGGCGCCGCATACCACCTTGTCCAAGTATGTGAGACTAAACGTGAGTTTCGTCCGGAATCGGAACGGTGCCAGTACCCCAGCAGTCGCCCGCAGGAACTATACCTTGTGCACAAGTTGTCCGTGATCGAACAATAACATTCATTTGCCCGAAGGCTACGTGATTATCGCCCAGAGGCTACGTGAATATCGCCCGGAGGCTACGTGAATTATCGCCTGTAGGCTACGTGATTTATCGCCCGGAGGCTACGTGAATACAAGACAAGCAGTATTTCATGATTCTTTTTTTTATTAGCATCTACGTTCCATTCATGCATTCAGGATTGAGCTTATACATTGCATAATATAGTAACGTTAGACATTCGTAAGCAGGCAAGCATGCATTTCTAAGGAACATAAGTAAACACGTTTGCTCGTACCCGAAGGTAAGCCGAGAGATGAAACCGTTAGGGACTTAGCATGCGAGGGTCTGAATACAAGCAGTATTTTACTTTCCATATTCTAGCATAGCAATACAAGTTGGGATTATTTCCTTAGCTAGGTGCATTGGATTTATTAGCATGCAGGGGGTGAATCACCTAGCGACTAGCACGAACATTCCAGATTTTATGTGTGTTGGCTAAGCAAAGACAAGTTCACCGTAGCCACCCACCTTAGCGATGATTCGCCTCGGTAGAGCGATACGCCGAGCGAGCCTCTGAAAGCCTAAGCTGAAATCCTGTAGGGACAAGTCTGGATATCCTTTGCTTCTTGTTTGAGGCAAAGCGGGTCGGGACAGTTTCACTTTTGCCGTTTGAGTCGGCAGTTCGCTTGAGCGGAACGGGGTGTTACAATGCTTACAGCACGAGTAGAGTGCTCCGCTACAAACTCTCGAATCCCTTTGTGTTAGTACTTCATCTAGCACGGCCCTGAGTTTCGTCCGGGGTCGAATCGATCCTAGTGCCCCGACGACCGTTTACAGGAACCATAATTCTTGTGCACAAGTTATCCGCGACCATGAAAGTCTCTTTTTCAATCTTTCCATCTAATAAATCTTTCTCTGGATCTTAAACTTTACTGGGCTCCCCGATCCATTACTTCTAAATATATTGTGCTCCCTGAGCAATATCTTCTTTCTACTTTACTATATTTATGCATCTCCCTGTCACCACCCCATTTCCAGAGCCGGGTATTTTTTTTTATTTTAATTTGGGTTAATTGTGTATTATTTATAGTTAATTGTATTTATATTTAATTATTGATTGTATTATATTTTTATTGATTGTTTTAGGGTTTTGGCTAGCCTGGACCCATGTCAGACCCTAGTGGACCCATGTCCGACCCAGTCCACACCCCTGTGAGACCTATTTTTGGATTTTAGAATATTTATTATATTTTTAGCGGGTTAGTTGGAGAGATTTGGAGTTAGTTTGAGTGCTTTTGGAACCCGAAACCCAAAACCGAGTGTGTGGAGGGCATTTTGGACATTTGCCAACTTGTGGAACCCTTTATTAGGTGTGTGGTCCCTATTTCCAGCCCCTACCCATGCATTTCCAGCAGCCCCACCCGAGAACCAGCAGCCCCCATCCCCATTTCTTCTTCTTCTCTTCTTCTTCTTCTTCTTCTTCTTCTCCACTCATTTTTCTTCTTCCTTTCTCCTTCCTACTTCAAGTAAGTACCTATTTCTCTTCTTTCTTCTTCTATTCTCCATGAATGATTAACCCTAACCCTACATTCTTCCCTAACCTAGGTGGGTAGAACTTAGATTTGGTGTTGGAGCTAGATTTGGGAGCTTGAAAGCTTGGTTTGGAGGATTTGGAGCATTTTGGAGATTTTGGCTTGGGATTCCAACTCCCAAGAGGTAAACCCTAATTTTCCCTCTTGTAATTACTTTTTATAGTGTAATTAATAGTTTAGAACCTTACTAAACCCTTAGGCTACCCGTGGGAGGAAGTTGGAACTAGTTGGTTTGTGTTTAGAGACTTTAACACTAGGTTTTGTGTCAATTTCGAGTGGAATCCGAATTTGGCCTAATTTTGGGTGATGTCCTAGGTTAGACGGACCTAGGTAGACGTTTTTGGATGTCTTGAGGGTGAGTGCATATCTCCGTTCGGACACGGAAAGCCGTGTCGCAGAGAAACGGGCGTTTCGGGCAAATTTAGGGCTTTTCGTCGTCGCCGATTCTAAGTGCGTGCGCGTTTTTGCCACGGGCCTAGAATCGACGAGGTAGCATTTTTTCTAGGATCTAGACATCATTTAGGACCCGTGGGTAAATTTTGGGCCGATTTTGAGTTCGTTTGGTGTGCGTTTCAGGAGATTTTCCGAACCGAGCACCGCGTGTTCGTCGAAATGACCGAACGACCATTTCGACTTGGTTTCCTTGTTTCAGGCTTGTGCGCGCGTTGGGTTAACATCGGGGAGTGTGTGCTAGAGTTTTTGAGTTATATTTTGTATATTTTAGGGTGTTGGTGAGTGTCGGGGTCGTTGGGCGTGAGTGGGGCGTGTTGTTGTGTGTTGTGGTTGAGTGGTGTTGTGTCTCTCTATATATATTTATAAGTGTCTATATATATATATATATATTTATATATATATGTATGTGTGTTTATGTATATATATTTATATATATATGTGTGTATTTATATCTATGTGCTTGTGTATGTATATGCCTATGTATATATATATATATATATATATATATATATATATATATATATATATATATATATATGTGTGTGTGTGTGTGTGTGTGTATGTGTTTATATATATATATATATATATATATATATATGATTATGAGTTTGTGTGTATATATGTATATATATATTTATATATATATATATATGTATGAGTGTTGTGTGTGTGTGGTTGTGTGTTTGTGAGAGTGTGTGCTAGTGTGTGTGAGAGTGAGTGTGTATGATTGAGGGTATATATATATATATGTTTGAGAGTGAGTGTATGTATATATATATATTAGTGTGTATATATATATATATAGATATATGTGTGTTTATATATATATATAGATATATGTATATAATTATATGTGTGTGTATGTTGATATGTGTTGAGTGTGTGTGTGTGTTATATATATAAGTTAGTGTGTATATATATCTATAGAGTTATATATATATGTATATATATGTATGATTATATATTTATATAGTGATATATATATATATATATATATATATATATATATATATATATATATATATATATATATATATATGTATATAGGAGTGTGTGTGTGTGTGTTTGTGAGAGGAGGGGGGGGGGGGCTGAACTGAGAACAACAGCAGCTAGGAACTGCAGCTGCAGCAGCAGCCATGCTGCACTGAGCAGCAGCTGCAGCAGCAGAAATAGGAGCAGCAGTAGCAGCAATTTGCAGCATTCAGGAGCAGCTAGCAGCAAGAGCAGTATGCGAGGGAGAGAGAGAGAGGTATATATATATATATATATATATATATATATATATATATATATATATATATATATATATATATATATATATATAGAATAGATAAATAGTTAGATAGAATTATAGTTAGATAAATAGATTCATAGATAGGTAGATGTATAGATAGTTAGAGAGATACATAGTTAGATAAATAGATAAATAGATAGATAGATGCCTAGATAGATAGATAAATAGATAGGTAGATAAATAGTTAAATAGATTAGATAGGTAAATAGTTAGAATTAATAGATAGATAGCTAGCTAGATTTATAGATAGTAGGTAGATAGGTAGATGGATAGATAGATAGTTATATGTATATCTAAGGTACAGATATATATATATATATATATATATATATATATATATATATATATATATATATATATATATATATATATATATATATATATATATATATAGAGAGAGAGAGAGAGAGAGAGAGAGATAGATAGATTTATAAATAGATATATACATAGCTAGATACATAGTTAGATATCTAGATCTATATATATATATATATATATATATATATATATATATATATATATATATATATATATATATATATGTATAGGTAAGGTAAGTTATATATGTATAGGTAAGGTAAGATACATAAGGTATGTGTATATGTGTATATATGAAGATATATAGGTATATGCCTATACGTATTAGATATCTATATTTTAGCCTAGATTATAGCTAGATATATATGTTTATGCATAGTAAGTTAGCTAGAGGGGTAGTCGGGTTGAGTTTAGAGCGGTATCTCAATACCTTGAGATACCAAGGTATCTCAATACCTTAAGATAACCAAGGTATTGAGTTTCGAGCGGGGTATTTGAGCAATAGCCTAGGAATAGTATTGGAGTAATTTTTATATGCTTATGTGTATATATTTACGCGTGCTAGCATAGGTTTTAGCGGATTTAGGCGGGGTGCGTAGCCTAGGTTGAGGTATCAGATACCGAGGGTATCCCGGTATCTCAAGGAGGCGAGTTTGTGAGTTTTCTAGCTTAATGACCTCGGTTTGACCTAGAATTTTAGGAGCACCCTAGTTTGACCTAGACTTGGCCGTAGTTGACTTGGTCGACCACCAAAGTCAACTTTTGACCTAGTTTGACCCAGAGTTGACTTTTTGGACCTAGGGTTGACTTTTTGACCTAAATTTCACCGGTTTGACCCGTTTGACCTGGAACGATCCTAGAAGCCTATTTTTAATTATTTTATATCTGTTTAACTCATTAGAACCCTGTTTAACCTTGTTTTTCGTAATAGGTCCTTGCGATACCGGTTTGGATCGCTAGTTGCTCAGGACGTCAGGCGAGTACATTCTCTGATAGTTTTTATTATCTGATGATTATTATGATTCAGCTTCTAGTATAGTATCATCTGATTATTCTGGCACAACACGGGACACTGACTGGTATTTCTGGATTTATTTACTTGTGACACGTATATTTCATGTTTCTGGCCTCTATTCTGGAATCACTACTGGCATCACCTACAGGCATCACTACAGGCATCACTCATATTTCAAGCTGGACTCATTATTGATTTACGTGTCGGGTCTTGGATCCACTTGTATTAGTCGGGGCAGAAAAATACTCGAGTAGACATGTAAACATATCCATCTGGAATCATCAGGAATCACTCCCTCTGGTCTAATCTGGAATGATAGCAGCCGCGCACCTAGTGCACGGTGAGCCGTACTTGCCCCTAGCCATTTACATGTCGAAACAAGTATTTCAAAGACACCGAGTTCATTCTTTATAGTCTGGACTCTCTTGCATTTCTTGCTGGTCTTACTTACATGTTTCTGGACTTGACTCACTACATGTATTTCATGCTGGACTCACTACATGTTCATGTGCACGGACTTGATCTTAGCTTAGATTTCCTGTATCTTGCAGTTATTACTATCTTGTTCTGATATCCTTGCATCTTTACCTTTATGTACTAGTGATTTATATATTTCTTGTTTCATACTTGCTTCATTCTTCTTGCTACTTGCTATAACTGTTTTATAGTTCTTATCATTTAAATAGAACTGCTGTTAGAGATGTACTTGCTCCAGTCCTGACTGGACATATTTTTCAGAGTATCCGGAGGATTGGTGTCCAACGTTTTATGGACCTGAGCCTGTTGATGGTGCAGACAGGGACCCTCTAGTTTAGGGGTGATTTCCGGGTTGGTAGCCGGGATCACTAGGACCTTGTTATTGTTTTTATTAGCTTTTAGCACCGGATTTGTCTCCGATTTTGGATTTAGACCTTGTTTGTATATTATTTTTGGATGATGTATTATTATTATTATTATCGATATTGTGGTTGTTGTAGTAGTTGTTGTTGGTTAGACTTTATAGTTGTTAGTCTTCTTTGTCATCTTATCGTGCTTAGATTCGTGATTGAGTATATTGTGATTATCATTATGATATTTGCTCCTCCGTTTGGAGTTGAGATCATGACAGGTTTATATATTGATTGCGTGGTTGCCCTCCTTTTGGAGAGGTCATGGTAGATTTTTTGTGAGTTATCTAGATAGTTGACCTAGACAGCGTTCTACCGCCGATGCTGCGGCGTAGGCTGGACGTACCCACGACTCATGCCCGATTTTTTGGGTGCTGGTCGTGACACATTTTTGGTGGCGGCCCCATGCAGGTCTCGATTCACAATTAGTACGATGTCGTGGTGGTACAACAACTTAGTTGTACTGCTGCGAGCCTGTTATAGGATCTAGGATCTAGGATGAGAGTGTACTCAATCACGACTAGGAACAATTCCAATCTAATTATTCTGAAATTATTTTCTTTTGAAATATTACCGTCCTTCTTTGATGATATCGTATCTTGTGCCGTATTGACTTCTTTTGATCTGTATTCAGGATGCCTCCGAAGACACGATCCCATCGTACCGTTCCAACAGTTGCCACTGAGAGGTCTGCTACCTCTCGTCCAGCTCATATTCAGGCAGTTGCTACCGCTCCACTCACCACTCCTGCGGTTGAGGGAGCATCTGCTTCTCTCGGGGATCCTCCTTCACCTGTCGATCCGAGGACTACCCCAGTCGTTCCGGTGGTTCCTCCACCACTTCCTGCTCCAATAGATGCCGCGCAGTTGTTTGCGTTCTTCAGGGAGATGATGGACGTGCAGCACCGTCAGGTGGATGTGATGAGGCTGGACATTGAGAACGCCCACCAGGTGGCCATGATGGCAGTGGATAGGGTGGCTCAGATTCAGCCACAGGTAGATGAGATTCAACATCCAAGGCCGGGTAGTATCATTGATTTTCAGAGGATACGGCCCAAGGAGTTCCGTGGTATAGAAGGGATCCTGTACGCGGATGACTGGATAGAGCAGATCGAGGGGATCTTCAGGCTGGCGCAGATTCCAGACAGTATGCAGATAGAGGCAGCGGGCAGTCAGATGTTCGACCTCACTTTGACATGGTATCGTACAGATACGAGGATCGCGATGCCAGGGCTTACTTGGAAAGCTTTCAAGAGGCTTTTTAAGGAAAAGTTTTTCCCAGATGTGGCGCTTAGTGCTTTGGAGAGCCAGTTCGAGGCACTCGTCCAGGGGAGCATGACGGTGGACGAGTACGCAGCGGAGTTCTGCCGTCTGGGCAGATTTGTAGATGGCTTGAGTGAGGCAGCTAAGGCGAGGAAGTTTCGCAAGGGTTTGGTTATGGCGGTCAAGTCTTTGACCAGGAGCGACCGCGAGGCAACTTTCGAGCAGATTGTAGGAGATGCTCAGAGAGCAGAGGATGACTTGGAGCTCAAGTCCAAGAGAGGTAGGGATGATTCAGGCAGTGCGAGTGGCAGTGCAGGACCGACTAAGC
Organism: Iris macrosiphon; assembly: GCA_036927795.1. Classification (NCBI taxonomy): domain Eukaryota; kingdom Viridiplantae; phylum Streptophyta; class Magnoliopsida; order Asparagales; family Iridaceae; genus Iris; species Iris macrosiphon. The sequence continues at coordinate 115,071,826 of JAYESA010000015.1, read as the reverse complement.
GTCCCTATGTACAGAAGGCAGCGCAGCAGGGTCAGGATCAGAGGTTGCCCACTTGTGCCTACTGCAGGAAGGCAGGACACACTTGGGATGTTTGTAGGAGGAGGTTGAAGGTGTGTTTGTTCTGTGGATCCGCTGCTCACCAGATGCGAGATTGCCCCACTGCACCTCCATTGGGTGGAGCACAGAATCAGAGAGTTGGAGCTAGGCCACCTGTGGCACAATATCATGTCCCACACCAGCAGAGGGATACACCCTAGCAGGGCAGGGCT
>JAYESA010000015.1:115019057-115066557 GCA_036927795.1 Iris macrosiphon | reverse complement strand
TCTGGACTTGACTCACTACATGTATTTCATGCTGGACTCACTACACGTTCATGTGCACGGACTTGATCTTAGCTTAGATTTTTTGTATCTTGCAGTTATTACTATCTTGCTCTGATATCCATGCATCTTTGCCTTTATGCACTAGTGATTTATATATTTCTTGTTTCATACTTTCTTTATTCTTTTTGCTACTTGCTATAACTGTTTTATAGTTCTTATCATTTAAATGAAACTGCTGTTAGAGATGTACTTGCTCCAGTCCTGACTGGAAATATTTTTCAGAGTATCCGGAGGATTGGTGTCCGACGTTTTATGGACCTGAGCCTGTTGATGGTGCAGACAGGGACCCTCTAGTTTAGGGGTGATTTCCGGGTTGGTAGCCGGGATCACTAGGACCTTGTTATTGTTTTTATTAGCTTTTAGCACCGGATTTGTCTCCGGTTTTGGATTGAGACCTTATTTGTATATTATTTTTGGATGATGTATTATTATTATTGATGTTGTGGTTGTTGTAGTAGTTGTTGTTGGTTAGACTTTATAGTTGTTAGTCTTCTTTGTCATCTTATCGTGCTTAGATTCGTGATTGAGTATATTGTGATTATCATTATGATATTTGCTCCTCCGTTTGGAGTTGAGATCTTGACAGGTTTATATATTGATTGCGTGGTTGCCCTCCTTTTGGAGAGGTCATGGTAGATTTTTTGTGAGTTATCTAGATAGTTTACCTAGACAGCATTCTACCGCCGATGCTGCGGCGTAGGCTGGACGTACCCACGACTCATGCCCGATTTTACGGGTGTGGGTCGTGACACTCCCGGTCCAAAAACTTCCTTGGCGTCCTAACGGTCCCGAATACTTTTTATGTTTCCTTCTCTGAATTTAGGAATGACTAAATTTAGTCTTCCTACATAAGGTACCTGTTATATGTTCCAAGTGATAACTCAGTAGTAGTATATAATCTGTGCGATATGATACTTCAATATCATAGAAATCTACTAAACGTGGCAGCATGTTAAATTTCTAAGTAATAACATCAGGAAATACTATGTTACACAAGTTGTATCAAGCCTATAGGGTTCATGTTCAAAGCAGCGGTGTGTCAATCTATTTTAGCAACAAGTTAAAGTTCCATATTCTATACCACTGGTAAAGAGTAAAATTATTTCCTTAGCTAGGTTGGTTTCTCTCTTTTATTAGCATATAGCATGTATCGCCTACTGACTAGCATGTATTGTCCATTTTATTAAGTGTGAAGGCTAAACAAAGACATGTTCATTGGAGCCACCTACTTGAGCGAGGACTTGCCTTAGCCCAGTGGGAATCCGAGCGAACCGCTGAATAAGCCATCTCTGAACGTCATTGCACCAACGCTTCCTCTTGCTGAGCTAAGTGGAGTGGTGGTCATTACAAATATCATCCTTGGAAAATTGTTACTATTTTCTTCCTACTTTGCTTGACCCTAACGTTGTTTGATATGGGTATGGAATGCTTGAACCAGCCTTAGGCCCTTGCTTTTTTTTCTTAATAACTGGACTAGACAACCCATGCAGATAGACTATATTGTATAATTAGAGTATATTATTGCATGATTGTGATATTTAGGGTAGGCGAGGGTGAGTGAAATTTTCTTAGAGGTTAGACGAGTAAAGATTCTAGGCTAATAGACCCTATAGACAGAATGCTATGTATGATTGTTTGTAGGGTTTTGATGCTTGAGTAACTAAGGGTATAAATTTTAGAATCTAGGATAGTTACACTTGAGCATCAGATTGGATAGTAATGAATACAAGTAGTTTGATTCAAAGATTTTATCATAGAAAAAATGATTTAGTAAATTGGTATCTAAGATAGAACAGTGAGATAACGACTTGCATAGCCATATAAGAAAGGCGATGTTTTAGATGTTGCCCAACCTAAGGTTCTAGTTTGGGTTTATAGACAGCATATATCGGATGGCAAATTCTATCGAGGGTGGTCATGAATAGTTGTCTGACAAATATACTCGAAATAGATTTTTAAGGCAATGAGAGGTATTTGATGGCAATTAAAGGTTCCCGAGGGAAACAATTTGGCTCTGAGCGCCCTAAGTAAAGAAGATAAAGTGATTAAAAGGCCATTTGATTATCTGTTAATCCTCGATGATTGATAATCACTCAGTGGACTATGTATAAGTATATTTTGGCTAAGAATGCTAGACCCCAGTTGGGAGACTCAAATCTTATAGAAAGTAAAACTTTGAGGAGTGAGCTAGAGTAGAGTTTCATGATTTCGTTATGCACATACCTGCATGGATTAAAATAGGGTTTAGGTTAAAGGCTAGTTCATAGGTATTGATAATACAAGTCCTAGAGGATAAATGTTAGGGTAGAAAATCTAGCAGATCAAATATCTTCGATGAATATAAGGTATGACTCGGAGGGATGTGCCCGCTAGGGACGAGAAAAATATTAGTTTGAGAAAATAAATACCTTTGGGATTAGTAAAACCTTGTAACTTATAGAATCCTAATCCTTGACCAATAAGGATCTCGAGGAAAATAACCTATAAATTAAGGAATATAATTCAGAATAAAATGGAGAACTATATTACTGTTGGTAGTTCCTCGAGCTTCATGTCCCTAAGAAGAATATATATATATTCACAAGGTAATTAAGTCGGGCCCTTGGTAAACAATAGTAAATGTCGATAGGTTATTAGGTTAAGCTTTTCCATACTTGATATAAAGATGGGATTAAGTGAATAACGACTGACGATTACCTATAAAATTTCGAGGATAAAATTATTCTAAGGTGGATAGGTTGTAAGACCCTTACAAAAAAAAAATCTATTTATTTATTTAACCAAATTATTTGTATATTTTATTTTTGGCAAGTATTTTAAAATATTGTATGACTAAACAATCCCAAATATAATTTTTTTAAATAAGATTTATCTTGGTAATGATATTGCCATCATTGATGATTTAATATCCACATAGAACATATATATATATATATATATATATATATATATAATGGGCAAATCCATACGCATATAATGGTAGTTATTGGTTTAGGAATAAGTCTATATATGTTGATATACTTATAATAGGGCCTAAACCAGACCCAAGAATCTTGATGCTCATTCCAGGGTTCTCCCTCCAATTATGTGTATATATGATACAGAAAAACTCAGACCGGCCTAATGTTTATTTATTCCCTTCTAGCTCCTTTCATTTTCCCACCATCCATCCATTCATGGGAAATAGAATCTGGGTCTCTATTTTCCAAAAAAACACTAATATAGTTGTGTATTAAAGAACAGCACCATTTGGTGAGTTGTCAGCAACCCATAACTACCATGGAATAACCCTAACCGCAAAGTCCCCTACCATAAAGTTCCTTCCATCACTCTTCTTCTTAATCTTTAGTTTCCTTCTACTCTATTATCCATTCAAAACAACAATACAACCATCACCCGCCTCACCTGTGGCCGATATTACCACCTTCTCCACGTTTGCACCATCTTTGACCTGAACCAACACCCTCGTGCCGTGCCTCTCGTGGTTGCTCTTGCCTTCCACGCCCAGCTACGTGCGAAATAAATCACTCCAGTAACCGCCTCACCGAGTCGACGGGACTTGGTGTGCCATCTTGTCGAGTGTCCCTCGAAGCCCTCCGTAATGCACGATGGAGCACCATAAGTCCTCGACCTGCATCGCCAAACCCAATGCCACCTTCAACCTTCCGTCGAGTCAGCAAGACGAGCCATCAACATCGCTTCCTCAAGACGCCGAGGGATGCCTCCACCAGCAACCGAGGTCTTCCGTCAATGCAACTCCTGTGTCTCCGCCTGCGTCACCCACGGACAAACCCTAGGGGAACTGCCAACCCGAGCACCCACTAGCCGAAACCCAGCACCTTCGACTCGCTCTCTCGCGCACGGCCATGTTTACAACCGAAGTCGAAGAAGAAAGGACAACTGCAGCAATGGGTTTCCACGAGAGAAAGGAAACCAGGGTTTTATTTTAGGTATGAAATAACTTTTTGCCCCCTCCCTACTTTCCATTTCTTATATTGTTACCTATGTTTGGGATTACTTGAATGTATAATATATATATATATATATATATATATATATATATATATATATATATATATATATATATATATATATATATATATATTGCTCCAAATCGGTTATATAGCGGGTCATAAAAGTGCCGATGACACGACCCCGACTTATAAACCGTCGCTAACGATATGCTAGCTGGCCCAACGTCGACGGCTTGAATCTTGCTCATGTCCCCATAGAAAGATGTTGAAGGTTTTTCTATGGCTTCCAGAACCTTCAATGGAGGAAAACATGTTGTAAGAGTGTAAATCAGAATGGAGTTAAGATTATGCCAGATGAGGATCAACTTCCCACCCAAAGTGAGGAGGTTGTTGTGCCACCTGCTGATGCGTTTCTGGATCTTGTTGATGATAGGGATGTAGAGGGAGGCCTGTCTCCTGCCATAGGCGATCGGTCACCCGAGGTAAGTGAAAGGAGGATGTGATATGTTGAATCCAGATATCACAGAGAGATCGTGACACAAAGAAGGAGAAGTAGACTCGTGGGCGAAGATACAGCTTTTGCCAGTACTGATCCTCCACCCCGTTCTCTTCTTAAGCCGTTTGAGCATTTGAAAGATACGACAAACGGTGCCTTTATTGCCGGAGGAGAAAATCAGAACATCGTCAGAATAGGCTAGGTGGGTGATTAGAGGGCAACCGCTGATGGTGCGATAACGGTCGAAGCTGGAACGAGAACCCATACTGATAAGGTTCCTACTGAGAATCTCCGCAGCAATAATGAAGAGGGTGACCGACAATAGATCTCCCTGGCACACCCCTCGATGGGACTTGAAAAAGTTGGAGGGATTTCATTGATGATGATCGAGAACCTTGAGTTGCTCACAGATCTCTACAGGATGTCTATCCACTTCTCTTAGAAGCCAAACCTGTAGAAGACCCAAATGAGTAGGTACCAGTCCAACAGATCATAGGCCTTCTTAAAATTGAGCTTCATCATGATATTGCCACCTCTATTATCTTTACCCATCTTGCTAACCAGTTCTTGTGCTAGCAGAATGTTGTCTACGATCCCTTTCCCCCTGAAGAAACCACTATATTCCTTGGAGATTATCTTGGGAAGAAACAGAGCCATCCTGCTTGACACGACCTTAGTAATCACCTTGTTGATGAAGTTGCAAACACTGATCGGACGAAAATGCTCAAATTTTTTTGGATTATGAGACTTCAGAATGAGCACTAAGAAACAGATGGAGATCACTTTGGGGAATTCTACCCCTTCAAAGAAGACGATTACAGCTTCTACGACATCTACCTGGACTTAGTCCCAGTTCGTCTCGAAGAAAGTCCCTAAGAAACTGTCGGGGCTAGGGGTGCTGTCTTTACCAAGCTCCTAGACAGCATGGAGTACCTCCTCCTTAGAGATAGTTCGGGAGAGAAAGAGAATGTCAGCAGGGCTAATCGAGTTCGAGATCTTCGTGAGAAGCTCCTGGTCTGCCTCTATCGGTTCTTTTGCGAAAAGCTTTGAGAAGAATGATTCTGCCTCTTATGCGATGGCTCCCTAATCTGTAAGCATGGATCCTTCTTAATCTAAGATCTTGTAAATGAATAAGAGGTTTCTCCTTTTGCGAACACAAGCATAAAAATACTGTGAGTTTTTTGCTATTTAAGTCCCACCTGATTCTGGCCTTCTAACGCCAAAATTGTACTTCTCTGATAGTGCATTGCTTAAGCCTTGTCAAAGCTTGGAATAGATTGCCAAATGTGTGCGTACTTCAGAACGTAAGGGCTCCTTAGCCTCTGAGCAATCCACCAAAGAGGGTTAGCGTGATGGAACAAGTTCTAGGCCACTGAAACCACCCTGCTGAAATCAGGATGCTCACACTAGAAATTTTAGAACTTAAATCCTTTGTTGTACCTCGGTTTGGAGGTGAAGATGTCGAGGAGTAGCGGGGAATGATCTGAATCAGTATGGTTGAGATGAGTGACAGATGAGCGACGCACGATGTCATGCTAGTGGTGGTTGACTAGCACACGAGGCGAGATTATTTTTTGTTCATCCCTTCTTGGCAATTAGTCCAAGTGAATTCGTTGCCAAAGAAAGGGATCGGTGTAAGCTGGGAATCAAAAGTAAACTGGTTGAATTCAAGCATGGAGCCCGTAGGTGGAGGGAGACCACCGATTTTCTCTGACGCACATGAGTATCAATATCAAAAAATATAGGAAAAATTGAACAAACTTTTTGTATTAATTGGAATAAAAAAAAGTACAAAAAATATTTAATGCGTAGAGTTCTGAGTACATATAAAATAATCTGGGTAAGTGTGACAGTGGAGATCAAGTCCGCAATTGACTTCTTTACTCCGTTGAAGGTCCAACGAAAGAAAATGACGAGGCCCTCGGGAACTTGAGTATGCGACTCAATGGATGTCTCCTTCTGTCTCTCTGTTTGTCTTCCTCTTCTCCTCTCTCCTATTTTTCCTTTTTATATGTGTGGGAGACGCCCACTATTTATAGCCTTTAGAAGATCATGTGTTCGTATACATGCGCGCGGGTTTTACGCTGTCGTATATTATCTTCCAAGAATGATTGTTGCAGATTTGTAAGTGCATGCTGCGCTGTGACTGCCATGTGAAAATTTAAGATCTAGGGTTGCTAATGCCCATAATCCATGCGACACGTGTCATGCGTTGATTGCTTGAGGATTTTGTCTGTTAGTAACAGAAAGATTTGGTTGCGTGGAGCTTTTAAGGGAACACTGCCGCATAAAAACTTTCAGCGCATAAAAATATTACCGTATGGGACTTTAGTTGTGCTGATGTTGTCGCATTACTGTATTTGATGCCTGTCTTCCTTTGGCGTAAGACCTTGACTGCCTTCAGTACATGACCTTTGGCTGTATTTGGCGCATGAATTTCTATAACACATGTCCTTGGCTGTAGTATTTGGCGCATGACTATCTTTAGCGCATGGACCTAGTTGCTTTCAGCGCATGAGATTGACTATATTTGGCGCATGAATGTCTTTAGCACATATCCTTGGCTGTCTTCAATGCATGGCTTTGGCTGTCTTTTGATTTTATTTGACGCATGACTGTGCATGGCTTATGGTTGCATTGGACGAATAGTGTAGATTTTTCCATGCTTCTATAAGACCCCCTTCAAAGTTTTCGAACTTAATTAAGTTTGGAATACTTCGAATAAAAGCATGGATGATGAAGGCACATGGGTCATTTTGGCATATCAGTTGATTGGCGCCGAGATATCTGACGCATAAGTGAGGATGCTGAGTTATCTTCCTTCGAGCCATAAGCTTTTATTTTTCCTAGGCATAGGTTCATTCATTGAATGCGAGATTCATTCCACAGTCTTGGTGCCCAATTACTCGGGAAACTTTAGTAGCCATCTTTGCCCATAAATAGGAGCCATAGGAGAGAGAGAGAGAGAGAGAGAGAGAGAGAGAATCATTTCTTCTTCTCAAGATGCCTTTACAAAGGTCAGACTTAGGAAGTCTGGTCGAGCGCTTTGTCGATCCTCTACCTCTGATGGTTGTGTTGGTTTTGGCCAACCGATACAGGGGGATCCCTAAGTTCTGGAGTAGACTTTCAAGGATGATGTTGAGAGATGATCCTAGATCAATGTGCATCCATTCCACTTTAATGGTGCCGATATACCCTATATAGTATAAGGGTCTATCATGTCTGTTATTTTTCAGCAACATGTCTTGTTCTGAGAATATGGTGTTTGGGATTGTCTTTATTATATTGTTTCAGTGGGGACATGCAGCTGGATACTCAGATGGCGACTTGACTTAGGTGATGTAGGAGTCAACATTCTGTAATGCCTCACTTAGGGCATCATGAGTCTCTTTGGAGAGACGAAGGAGCTCGAAGAGTGATAACTTTGTTGGGGTATTGGCAAGCTGTGCCAATATGTCAAAGTTGTAAAGGCTTTGTCAGCCCGTGAGCTACGTATTTTCTCAAAGGTTTGTCAAAGCGAACCTCTTTTTGCTTCTGCATGTCTGCTACAGGAGGTTGGGACAGACCTGGCTCAGGTTTCACGGGAGTTGTGGGTTTGGTAGTCGAAGGTTTATTGTCATCTGGAGCTGCATTATAGTCTCGCAGGTAGGTTTGACCAGACTTGGTTAGACCAGCTAGGGCTTCGTTAGTCGATGGAGAGACCGTATAACAGGACTTGGTCAGACATCATCCCAGATCTGATAAGAAAGTAGCGCCTCCCTCTACCAAATCTAAAAGGAACCTATATGACTTTGCCTCATGGATTGGTAAGTGGTACCAGCCTGGCTGCTCGAGCTAGAGGGAGGTTAATGACCTCCATGGTTGTCCTATGTATCAGGATTACTCTATTTTGGGCTTCTATCGCTGGAAAGTCGTCGAATTAGAGGGGGACCATGTTTGTAGTGACTGTCTTTTCTTCAAAGTCTAAAGTGAGAGCTTTGGAGTCGAGCAGTCGTTGAATATGCCTCTTTAACATATAGCAATCTCGTGTTAGATGATGGACGTATCGGTAGTAGTGGCAGTACTTGGGGTCGTCGACCTTATCTGCCTCGTTCGATCATTTGATGTCATATAGCTGGAGTTTATTGCCTTTCATCAGTGCATAAAAATCTCGATGATATCGTCATCGTTGAAAGAGTAAGTTTTTTTTATCTTGGAGGCTTCTGTTGGTGGAGATCCTAGATGTCATGTGTACTAGATTTTGGTGGCTCGTGGGAGGGTCATCTTCACCTAGTAAAGTTTACATACAACAATAACTATCAGGCCAGTATCGAGATGTCACCTTTTGAGGTTCTGCATGATAGGAGATATCGGACTACATTATCTTAGGATAACGTGGGAAGAGTGCACTTTTGATACCAGAGATGGTAGTTGATGCTACAAAAAAGGTGAAGCAGATTAGAGGGAGACTTCGCATGGCATAGGGCAGACAAAAGCAGTGGGCCGATAGCCGTCGGAGACCGTTAGATTTCGAGGTTGGTAATTTGGTGTTCTTGAGGATTTCTTCGACACGTGGTACAAATTATTTTGGTGGAGGTGGGAAGCTTAGTCCAAGGTTCAGCGGACCCTTCGGTATTTTAGAGAGGGTCGGTTCTGTAGCCTATCAACTGGACTTATCGCCTACATTGGAAGTAGTACATAATGTATTTCATGTGTCACTACTAAGGCATCATGTGGAAGATCCTAGCCATGTACTGACCATTGAGAGCTCGAGGTTAGACCAAGTTTCCGTTATCCAGAGCAGCCGGTGGAGATCCTAGATCGCAGGGAGAATGTGCTCCAGACGATTCTATTGGTTCGCGTTGCTTGGAGGCATAACTCCCCCGGTTAGTCGACTTAGGAGCAGAAAGATGAGATGCGTGAGCGTTACCCCTATCTTTTTGCACCATGAGGTATTTTTCCTTTTTTTACTTGTTCTACTTTAGATTTTGAGGACGAATTTTTTTTAAGGAGGGTATGTTTGTAGCACCTACTTCCCGAATATATTAATAATAATATATATACCTTTAGGATTTGTACACTAATAAGGGAACAATAGATTCTTAGTACTCATTGAAGCTTATTCTAGGTTTGGAACCATGGTTAGGACACTAGGAATTTTATGGAAATTTTTTGTAATCATTAATAAATTAAATCAATTTTTTTAGGACTTCTAAGAATTTTCGTGGGAAACCGAGAGGCCAAATTTGAACCCAAATATTTTTTTAGGGTTAATATTCAGTTATACATTTTTTAAAAAAAATTTATTTTTTTAGATATTTTTATTATTTATTAGGAGTTATTAGGTTAAAAACTGATTAAAAAATAATTTATGGTAATTAAAAATCCATTTTTCTAAATATTTATCCAGTCAGCTGACCAGGCCCGTATGTCAGCCAAACGCAGGCCAACAAACAGCCCAGTTGTCAGTGACAGTGGGAGAGGGGTGCAGCCCAACCGGGTCTCCGAGCCGTGCTCGGACTCCTAAGCCGATCTGAGCTCGGGTTGAGCCGAGCCGGCTGCGTTGCCAACTGTTCGATCTGGGCAGGATTTTCCCAGACGTTGACATGTGTCATACTCCCAGAAATGCGGCTCCCTCTCTCCTCTTTATATATATGAGTACAGTTATAGTTTAGGGTTATTTTATTCAGCCAATTTTTGAGGGATTTCTCATCTATGGTTTCTCGATCTTCGTGAAGCCATTACTCCTAACTACGAACTCCAAATGCATCCCTATTTCTTACATTAGAATTATCTCGAGGTTAGATTCCATAATATGTAAAAAAATCATAAATCCATAACCTACTTGTTTGGAAAATTCGTGGAGTGTCAGTTGTATGAAATCTGACTCGTTTCGATATTTTCAAGATTTTGGGAGATCCCGAACTCGGAATCATGAACCATTTAAATTTTCAAAAATTTGACATGAACATATATTTTTCTAAGAATTAGATATTCTATTTTATTATTCTATAAAATTTATGCAACCTAGATGTAGTTAGAAAATCGACAAACTGTCATCTGAGCGCCATATTGGCTATAACTTTTTTACCAAGTTATGAGTTTATGAATATGTCGATTCTAGCATTCAAGTAGCACTGAAATCTACATAAATATACATGAAAATTGATATTTTATGTCAGTTGAATTTTTGGTCAATAGGACGTCTCGATTTGCGTGCCACGAGTCTCAAGCTGGCAAATTTGATTTCTATGTACAAAAAAATTAAGATTTAATCTAAAAACTCAGAATAATATGATCAAAATAAGATATTAGACTAATTATTTTAGAATTAAATAAATTATCTTTTGACGTTGTAATTTGTAGTACGTAGAATTTGGACTTTAATTTCGGACCTGATTCATACCACAACTAAGGACCACATAATAGTACAATTTTGTGATTACTTTCAGTACTTGATAGTCTCTATAATGGATGCTTAGTATTGATTATTTGATTCTTGACACTCATTACACAGATTAGTAAATTATGAATTCTTGTATAAGATATATGACTTTCTGAACTATTGTTACTTCTTCGTGTTTGGTTCTGAATCCATGTTGTACTAGTCGAGAGGGAAATAATAAGTAAACGTATGAACTGCCTTTCCATCCTATGGTCTTACTAGAATAATAGCAGCCATGCACGATGTTAAGCCCCGATCTCCGGCAGGAACCGACCGCCCCCGCTAGGCGTGAATCACCGCGCCAGCGCTCCCGTGGGACGATCATTTCCATCGGGATGTGATACCGTGCGAGCCTGGGGTTGCGCCCGCACAAGACAACATCGTTAAAGTTGTGGCTATCTTCAAATCGATCGAGTATGCAGCGGAGGGACAGTATTACAAATAATAATCCATCTGAATAAATGGGGCAAAGATCGAGACACGAGATTCTCTGAATACAATGACATCGTTCCATACATTATGTCCCTCTATACAAAAGTAGCTCAAAGCAATCGATACGGCTCAAGGCATCAAAACCAAATTTTTGGGTCCTAGGGATGAGGCACGGCTATCGCTTCCTCGGATGATCCAACACCTACGAACAAGCAAACTGTTGGTGGGTCAGCACTTTAAGAAAAGTACTGGTGAGTCTAAAATCAACGAACAGAAGCAACACTCCCTGAAACATACACTAAGTAAGCATGAGGCAAAATATTACATGACTAGTGATCTTGATACTTTTCCTATGTTTATTTCATGCAGCACAAGATTTGACTCAGTTTACTTCTTTTAAAAAATATAGCTTTAAAAATAGTTTGCATATTCAAATAATGTATTCTATCGTGCAGTGCGCAACATGTATCGTGTACCATATTCTAACTCTTAGGAACAAAAGTTATCTCTAGTGGACTATTCATCTCAAATCAAAACAAGTGCATCAAGTGGACTATCATTCTTTCAAGCAAATAAGAAGAACTAGCTATATGAATTCGGTCCTCGAGAAACTCAAGATCAGTAGCGGTAAACCAGCTAACTAAAGACTCTTTTATCTGATGCTATTAGCAGCTATGACTCATTGTTGCTCTTCACTAACATAATAGCATCCAGGACCAAGTTTTATCTCTGCACTAATAGCCATTGTCCAACCGATGCGAATGCATGAAGCACTATCAAATAAACTCTATGATGTAAACAAAATAAACAAGCAAGCTATATATGTATACTCTTTGTATTTCTTACCCCTTGCCGAACGGTTATCCCTGCAACAGACATATAAGTTAGCATAATTTGCATAAACATATATGTATAAGGTTCTCTTTCCCTGTCCGTCTCTGCATCAAACAGTTAGATATACAAGAAAGCTAGCCTAGCATGCACCCTAACTATATGATGGTCCATGGGTAGCCCCATGATTAGTAGCAGTGACTCAAGGTTTAGCTCTTCACTAGCACGTGCATTTGTCAACAGTTGTGACTCAAGGTTCAGTTCTTCACCAACACACACGAGTACTAGCAGCAACGACTGTACAACACTAATAGACACATCACCCCACTAGACCCCGTAGAGTCATATCCATAGGGTAAAATGAAAATCTCTTCCGAACCGAGCGATTCTCAGTGCCCAAAAAACTGTTCGAGAGACAAAACCTTGTGCACAAGTTATCCGAGACTAATGCAATAACATGAAGCATCTATAATGCAAGCAAAAGAAATGATCAAGCAAAACATATATGGTCGAGCAAAATACATCTTGTCAAGCAAAACACATCTTCAATATATTTAATAACACACCCCACTATATCACAAGGACCGTAACTCAGGGTGCATATTAGTCTCTGCTTATATGAATCAAAGACTTATAGTAGTTCGATATAGCAAAACATGCAAGCGAAACATAAAATAGCAAGCATGATTTTGATTTCACAACTAGCATGCAATATCTATCTCTTTCTTAGCATATTACAAAGGGACTTGTTTAAGCGATTCATTTACTTATCTTTTTAGCATGTTAAGGATTCGTTTGATAGCGGTGTCAATGTAACTAAGCATACAACATTCTTTATATCTTGTCTTAGTATAGCAAGGTTCTATCTCTTATCAGACAAGCATGCAAGTTCTCTTATTAAGCAAGTAAGTTCTCGTTCTATCATTCTCAATGCGAACATTATCTTATTATGCAAAACAAGCATAGCAAAAACTCAGATTCATTATTAAGACATGCAAGAATCAGAGAACGAAGTTCTGCCCACTTACTTAGATCAATCATCTCCTGGTTCAACAAGGAGCTCTTAAGGAAGATATCTTTTTTGAGTCAACAAACCGATATCTCTTGTATATGGTGCTAACGGGGAGCGGGGCACTACACAGACACGTATAGTTTGCCAAATTTTACCATTAGCCATTTACATGTCAACAAGGTATTTTAAATAACCTAGATTAGTTTATTCCTATTTGTTTCTCCCATACTTGCAGTTATTTTCTATGATCACTTTTGATTATTGTACCTCATTGCCATGACAGGACTTCAGTATTTAATTATTTTGGTTACCTTATTATGATTTTAGTTTTGTTGCCATCATATATTATTTACTATTTATTGCCGTATAGCTTCTACCATGTATTGGAACTGTTTTTACTGTGATGTACTCGTTCTAATTCTGACTGGATAATAATATTGTAGGTGACTACGATGAGGATGAGAACCCTACACATTATGGACCATATGTTGGCGATGTAGCTGAGCCTGGTCTTGCCCTTAAGGAGGATCATGGAGAGTTAACAACTCAGATTCCGGCTGCGATCGAGTAGTTTAGTAAAGTAGTTGTTTTAGTCAGTTATTTTTGACCGAATTGTTCTCCGGAATGGATCTTTAGTAATATTTGGGAGACTATTTTAGACCTATGATTTTAAGACTATTATTTGATTGTCTCCTTATAATTTTATTATCTCAGTGATTGTGATTGATTATAGTGGAGAATGTATATATATGTTGTGAGATATAGATTATACTGATGGCTTATTATACAATGTTCTACTGTCGATACTGCGGCGTAGGCTGGATGTGCCCATGACTCATGCCCAAATTTAGGGTGAGAGTCGTGACACATTTTTTTGGTGGCCCATGCAAGTCTAATTTCGCATAAGATTGCAAACTTGTGGTGGTACTTAAGTTAGTTGTACTACTTCAAGCCTGCTATAGGATATAAGATATTAGGAATAGGAATCACAACTAGGATTCTACTATGTTTAATTGCTAACCCTTATTTTACTTTGAGTTATCAAACATCCCTCATAATTGCTGTCCTTCTTGAATACTACCTTATCTTGTGCCATATCAATTAAATTCTTATGGTTTTTAACCTTTCAGAATGCCGCCCAAGACTTGAGCAAGCAGTTCTAGAGCTAACGATGCTCTTTTTACACCTTTTTTTTATCTCAAGAGACCTCATAAGCTGGATCTAGAGGCCTTCCTCCACCTTCTTCTCCTCCACCATTACATGAGCTCTAAAGAAGCATAATAGGGGCGTAGAGAGCTTAGGTAGAGGCCCAAAGGCAGCAGACATAAATATTGAGGACAAGAATAGAAAATGCCCAACAAGTTGCCCTAGCAACCATGGAGAGGGTTTTTCAGCTACCGTAACAGCATCCCGCGCAGCCGAGGGTGGGTAACATCCAGGACTTCAATAAGATGGAGCCATAGACGTTCAAGGGGACCGAGAGAATCCTCTAAGCTGATGAGTGGATCGAGGATATCGAGCGGATCATGAGGGCTTCCCAACTTTCAATGGACCTGAAGATTAAAGCAGTAGGCTTGCAGCTTCACGGAATCGCCCATACTTGGTTCATAAATAAGCCTAGACTTGCGGATCCTGATATGACCTTAGACCAGTTTAAGCACATCTTTAAGAGAAAATTTTATCCTGCAGTGGCCAAAGGAGATATGGAGAAGCAATTCCAGAACTTGGAGCAGAATGGGATGACTATGGATGAGTATGCTGTAGAGTTTGGCATGCTAAGCCAATTTGTAGAGTATATGGTAAGGGACCCGGAGGATAGGTCTTGACGGTTCAGAGAGGGCTTGATCTAGGAGATCAAGGTACGTATTTCTTCATCCCATACCTCTTTTGCTGACATATTGGTAGAGGCTTAGAGAGTCGAGGTAGATAAGGGCCTTCGGATCAAGAGGAACCGGGATGCTTTCAGCGGTAATAACAGTCAGGGGACAGCAAAGCGCCTACAGTTTCCACCAAGGACCTTTCCACAACAACAGCAGTATTGTGCCCCAGTCAGAGTCTCAACTCAGCAGGTGTAGCAGCATCCACAAAGGCAAGTACAACAAGTTTCCCTATACAACTATTGTAAAAAGCTAGGGCACTCATGGGAGGTCTGCAGGAAGAGATTGGACATATGCTTATTATGTGGATCACCTACTCATTAGATGAGAGAGTGTCCTACCGTACCTCCTATAGGTAGAGCCTCAACCCAGAGAGGACTAGTTGGACCGCTAGTGGCCTCGCAACCGAGGGGATCACCATTTCCTACGCAGCAGCAGCAGCAGTTTGCCCAACAACATTAAAGAGGAGAACCCCAGCAAGGCCAAGCTTTTACAATGACGGTCGAGGAGACATAACCCATGGGTGATGTGATAGCAGGTTCTATTCTTCTTGACTTATTTCTAGCTACTGCTTTTATTCGATTCTGGTGTATCATATAGTTTCATATCCTTATCCTTTATGCTTAAGCATAGTTTAGTAACAGAACCCTTAGGTAGGAGTTGCAAGATCATGATTGGTAGAGGCATTATCCTAGTCAGTGATACTTGCAAGGGGCATCGTGTTACCTTGAGAGGCTGTGATTGGGATGCTAGTTTACTCGTAATGCCACTTCCGAGTATTGACGTTGTCCTCAGAATGGACTGGTTGAGTAGGCACAATGCTAAAATAGACTATCGTGGAGGAATTGTGCTGTTCTGTCCTCCAGGAGATCTATAATTTGAGTTTGTTAGAGGAGCATGGGAACAGGATGATGGGATTATTTATGGAGCCATGGTAGAGGAGAAGGGCTTGCCATATTCCATTATTGCAGAGTTTCTAGATGTATTTTTCGAGGAGTTGTTAGGATTGCCATCGGATAAAGATCTAGAATTCTCTATTTACTTAGTACCGGGAGCAGAGCAAGTGTCGCAGCAGGTCTACCAGATCAACAATAGCGATCTAGCAAAGCTGAAGAAGTAGGTTGATGAATTGCTAGACAAGAGTTTTATTAGATCGAGTTTCTCACATTGGGGAGCCCCGGTCTTATTTGTACCAAAGAAGGATGGGTCAGTACGAATATGCATCGACTACATGGCCCTGAGCAACCTCACCATCAAGAAGAAATATCTGCTACCAAGGATAGACGATCTTTTCGATCAGTTGAGTGGCACGAGAGTATTTTGGAAGACCGACTTGAGGTCTGGCTATCATCAGCTGAAGGCAAAGAAGGAAGATATTCTGGAAACTATATTTCAAACAAGATACAACCAGTATGAGTTTATGGTGATGCCATTTGGATTGACTAATGGCCCGATAGTCTTCATAAACTTGATGAACAAGGTATTCCATCATTACCTTGACAAATTTGTGGTAATATTCATAGATAACATTCTCGTCTATTAAAAGACGCCAGAGGAGCACGAAGAGTATCTGAGGATGGTGTTGTAGACCCTTAGAAAAGAGAAGCTCTTTGGAAAGCTATCAAAATGTGAGTTTTTCCTTGATAAGGTAGAGTTCCTTGGGTATATGGTAACTGGAGATAGGATATCGGTGGATCCGAAGAATATTGATGCTGTAAAGTCTTGGACCACTCCAAGTTCTGTTACAGAAATCAGAACCTTCTTAGGATTAGCCGGATATTACAGGAAATTTATGAATGATTTTTCTCGGATCGCAGAGATGTTGACTAGACTCACTCGGAAGAATGTGGACTTTATATGGACTGAGGAATGTCAGGCTGTATTTGATGAGCTAAATAAGAGGTTGACTACAACACCTGTCTTGACAGTGCCGTCAGGAACAGGTGCATTTGTTATCTATAGAGAAACTTCGAAAAAAGGTTTATGGTGTGTTTTGGAGCAGAACAAGAAGGTAGTAGCTTATGTTTCTACACAATTGCGACCACATGAGAAGAACTATCCCACTCATAACTTGGAATTAACAGCGATGATCTTCGCTTTGAAGTTGTAGAGACATTACCTGTACGGAGAGCGTGTGAAAATATTCACTGACCATAAAAGTTTGAAGTACGTCTTTACGTAGAAAGAGCTGAATATGAGGCAGCGCAGGTGGCTAGAGATGATGAAGGATTTCAATATTTAACTACAGTATCATCCAGGGAAGGCCAACATTATCGCTGATGCCTTAAGCATATATCTAGTAGTTATATACCTGACAATGGATCGCCATTTCCTAGTAGATTTGGATAGCTTGGGCATCGAGATTATTATTCCGAGTGTGGAGACACAAATAATGGGAATGCAAATTCAGTCTGGGATGATGGACAAGATCCGAGAGATACATTATCAGGATGAGAGTCTGTGAAGCATCAGAGCTCAGGTGCAGGCATGATTGTTAGAGGACTTCGCTATGGTAGAGGATGGTTCACCGAGGCATGGGAATAGGTTATGTGTGCCTAGTGGTAACCTACGGGAAAAGATCGTGCGGGAGAATCATCGTTCCCAATATTTTATACATCCTGGAGCTAATAAGATGTACAAGGACCTGAGGGAACACATGTGGTGGTTTGGGATAAAGCGAGAGATGGAATGCTTTGTCTCTAGATGTCTAGTATGCCAGCAGGACAAATCCGAGAGAAAGAGACAAGGAGGGTTGCTCCCACCACTACCGATTTCTGAGTAAAAATGAGAATATATCATGATGAATTTTGTTTCCGGACTTCCACAAACTCCAGGAGGGAAGGATGCAATTTTGGTCATGTTGACTGGTTGACCAAAGCCAACTTTTTACCTTTCTAGGTGGGATTCTCTAAGGAGAAGCTTGCCAATTTATATGTGAGACATATCGCCAGGCTTCATGGAGTTCCAATGAGCATCATCTCCGATTGGGATAGCAGATTTATATTCCACTTTTGGAGGAGTTTGCAGGATAGCTTAGGTGCCCAACTCAAATTTAGCACTACTTACTACCCTCAGATGGATAGACAGTCAGAGAGGACTATTCTGACACTCGAGGATATGCTTCAAACATGGGTACTAGATTTTGGTGGGTCATGGGAGGACTATCTTCACCATGTATAGTTTGCATACAACAATAGCTATCAGGCTAGTATCGAGATGTCTCCTTTCGAGGCTCTGTATGATAGGAAATGTTAGACTCCATTATCTTGGGATGACATGGGCAAGAGAGCACTTTTGGGACCAAAGTTGGTAGTTGATGCTGCAGAAAAGGTGAAGCAGATTAGAGAGAGATTTTGTGTGGCCCAGGATAGACAAAAGCAGTGGGCCGATAGCCGACGGAGACCGTTAGAGTTAGAGGTTGGTAATTTGGTGTTCATGAGGATTTCTCCAACACGTGGTATGATTCAATTTGGTGGAGGTGGGAAGCTTAGTCCAAGATTCATCGAACCCTTCAGTATTTTAGAGAGGTTGGTGCTGTAGCCTATCGACTGGACTTACTGCCTATATTGGAAGGAGTACACAACGTGTTTCACGTGTCACAACTGAGACATTATGTGGCAGATCCTAGCCATATACTGGAGCATTCAAAGCTCAAGGTTGGACCAAGTCTCCGTTATTCGTAGCAGCCGGTGGAGATCCTAGATCGTAGGGAGAAGGTGCTTTGTAACCTTACGATTCTGTTGGTTCACGTTGCTTGGAGGCATCACTCCCTCGGCGAGTCCACTTGGGAGCAAAAAGATGAGATGTGTGAACGTTACCCCTATCTTTTTGCACCATGAGGTATTTTTTCCTTCTTGTACTTGTTCTACCTTAAATTTCGAGGACAAAATTTCTTTAAGGAAGGTAGGTTTGTAGCACCCACTTCCCAAATATATTAATAATAATATATTAAACAATAATATGTACACCTTTAGGATTTGTAAACCAATAATTGAACAATTGATTCTTAGTACTCATTGAAGCTCATTCTAGGGTTTGGTACCATGGTTAGGCCAGTAGGAATTTTCTAGAATTATTAATAAATAAATTCAATTTTCTAGGACTTCTAAGAATTTTAGTAGGAAACCTAGAGGAAAATTTTGACCCAAAACATTTTTTAGGGTTTAATATTCAGTTATACATTTTCTGAAAATTTTCCATATATTTTTAGATATTTTTATTATTTATTAGGAGTTATAAGGTTAAAAACTGATTAATAAAATAATTTTTGGTAATTAAAAATCTGTTTTCCTAAATAATTACCTAATCAGCTAACCGGGCCCGTATGTCACCCAAACCTGGGCCAACAGCCGGCCCAGCTGTCAGTGACAGCGGGAGAGGGGTGCAGCCCTACCGGGTCTTTAAGTCGTGCTCGGACTCCTAAGCCGAGTAGAGCTCGGGTTGAGCCGAGCCGACTGTATTGCCAACCGTTCGATCTGGGCAGAATTTGTCAAGACGATGACACGTATTGCACTCCCTGAGCTACGTATCCCTGTCTCCTCTCTCTATATATGAGTATAGTTATAGTTTAGGGTTATTTTATTCAGCCAATTTTTGAGGGATTTCTCATCTAGGATTTCTTGATCTTCGCGAAGCCATTACTCTTAGCTCAAACTCTAAACGTGTCACCATTTCTTGCCTAGGAATTGTCTCGAGGTTATATTCTAGAATAAATAATTTGTTTTACTAAATCATGAACCTATTTTCCTATAAATTCATGGAGTGCCAATTATCCAAAATCTGACCCGTTTTAGTATTTTTAAGATTCTGGGAGATCCCAAATCAGAATCATGAACCGTTTGAAGTTTCAAAAATATGATACGATAAAATATGATATATGTTTTTCTCAGAATTAAATATTCTATTTTACTATTCTGTAAAATTTGTGCAACCTAGATGTAGTCAGGGAACCGACGAAACAGTCATCTGAGCACCATATTGACCATAAATTTTTACCAACTTGTGAGGTTTTGAATCCATTGATTCCAGCATTCAATTTGTGCTTAAATCTACATGAATCTATATAAAAATCTAGATTTTATGTTAGTTAAATTTTTGGTCAACATGATGTCTCGATTTGGCAAATTCGAATTTTTGGACAAAAAAATAAGATTTAATCTAAAAATTCAGAATAATAGGATTAAAATAAGATATTAGACTAATTATTTCAGAATTAAATAAATTATCTTTTGACGTAGTAATTCATACTACGTAGGATTTGGACTCTGATTTGGGACCTGATTCGTACCACAGCTGAGGTCCAGTACAGTTTGAGTCAGAGTCCGCATCGAGGAAGTCATGGTTTGCATCATGGCTTCAAGTGCCTTAAGACATTGTTGATCACTGGAGGTTTGATCGTCCCCTGCCATGTATACATACATTACATGGGGAGAGATGGATGGAATTGTGGAAGCTTCACTTTACGTATCTGACTCCTGAGTCTCACTATCTTCAGTGAAGGAAGGCATTGTAGCATCATCTTCGGAGTCTAGGGGATGGCTGCCCACAACCCTGGTGATTGTACTAGGGGATGGCTGCCCACAACCCTGGTGATTGCACTATCCTGGTGGGCATAGCTACCCTTAGGTAGGTTATCATCTGTTCCTTGAGATTTACTATCTTCTTGGAATGACGGGTTGGCGTGGAACACCAAAAGATTGCTACCCTCAACTTTTGTTCTCGAGCGGGTGCCTTGGAAAACTCCCATGATAGGTACTAGCATACTACCCCACGGTCAGTTCCTCCGTGTACTGGTAGAGACTGTGGGATTGGAAGAGTTCTTCTTTCTTGAGATCTTCTTTACAGAAGGAGACCTCCATATTGAGCAGCATGCGCCAAGAAGCAATTCCTCATCTTCCTTGTGTACTTGTTTCTTGTGACGTTATCGGTCTGGTGTCATAGGTTGTAGTCGCTGGAATACCGACTTTCTAGTTGGAGGAACTGTTGCTCTAGTACAGCAATAATTGATAATGATGCTGGCACAAGTGTATCCGAAGAGGACATTTCATGTGCAGGAGTTGTTTTTCTTGTCTTGCACTTTTGACTTATCACGTTGTGCGGATCGGACGATGGAAACTTTACTTTTACACATGTTTCATGCTCAAAACCAAGCTTTGCGCATAAGTGTGAAAGTGGAAAGTTTGCTCCTTGACCAGGTTCCTGTACAAAAATTGCACCCGAGTCATTTATAAAAGACTAAGTATGAGACAAACCCATTCCATGTGCGTAGCCAAGCTGACAAAATGGGTCTGTCAACACAGTTTTTGCTCTCCGACCTGGTTTTTGTGCAACAACTACACTCGGGTCATTTGTGGAAGACTTAGCGTGAGACAGACCCACTTCATGCGCGTAGCCAAGCTGGTCGTATGGGTCTATCAGTATAATTTTTGCTCCCTGACTTGGTTCATGGTAGGAATTGCACCCAGGTCATTAGTGGAAGACTTAATGTGAGATGGACCCACTTCATGTGCGCAGTAAAGCTCGACGCATGTGTTTGTCAACATAGTTTTTGCTCTCTGACTTGGTTCCTATGCAGAAACTTCACTCAAGTAGTTTTGGGAAGACTTGTAGGATTGGCCTATATCTGGCACATTAGCGCATGGGACTCCCCTATACAATTTTCTATCAGAAGCGCGTGTGACAACCAGCGACACATACTTTTGGTGAACTGCTTACATAGCTCCTCAGGCGCGCATGGCCCGAGTTGTAAACACCCTAATTTTCAGAGAAATTTTAATATAATTTTTCCCGGATTTTTCGGTATTTTTTGGAAATTAAAACAAAGGTGACGGTGATCTAAAGAATTTTAAATGCTGTAAATTAGTGTTAGAGTATTATGGAAATAATAATTGATGGTGTAAAATGGAAAATCGGACGCAGGGTATTTTTCGGTGAATTTATTGGACTCCGGAAATGCGTTTAAAGCCTTAGAAGCTATTGGTTTTATAAACCCAAACGAAACCGAACCCAAACCCAAACCTGAACCGAACCGCATTTGGGTCAGGTCGGGTCTGATCCGAGCCAAACCCGACCCGGATCCGCAATCCAACCGAACCCTAATTTTATTTCGGGTCGGAACAGTGTTCCCGACCTGGCGGTGCCCTTATAAATGTGCCTCGACGTTCGTGCCCTAGGCAGCCGCCTCCTCGAGATCCCCACAGCAGCCGCCTCTCTCTTTCTCTACAGTCGCCACTCCCCGCACGCCGGAACCTGACTCCCCATCTCCGCTCAGGCCGAGTTCCCCAGCTCCGGCCGAGTTCCTCTCCGCCAGGCCGTCAAACTCCCCCACGGCAGCCTCCCTCACAGACCCACGCCGTCGCCCCTCTGCTCGACCCCGCTCCCGTCGTCGACCCAGCCCGCTCCCGTCGTCGACCCAGCCCCGCTCCATCCAGACGCTCCGACGCCGAGTCACAGCCCGCGTGAACCGCTCCGGTCGACAGTGCACAGTCGCCGCCTAGCCGACCTCGCCGACCCCGAGACCGACCCCTCCGGCGAAGTCCCCGCGGCCCCGAGTCAGAACCCTAGCTAGGACTCTTGGTAGACACGGGAATCCTCGACCAGGACACAAAGTTGACTCTCGGACACGTGGAATTCAGCGTTCACGGAGCCCTGTTCAGGTATCGTTTTCTCTCGCCTCGCAACTCCGATTTAGTTTCTGTCAGTTGCTACGCGTAGCCTGTATAACCCTTTTGGTGCCCGTGCAACCCGCTCGGTGCATCGCATCCTGTGGTGATCGTACACCGCGATCCAAAAACAGGAAAAATAATGCCCTATTTCACCCCGGAACTGAGTGCGCCCCGCCAAACTGGACGACTTGGTCGCACGCGGTCTTCATCGATACGTGCGCGTTGTTGATACGGACATGCAGGATTTCGCAAAAGCTGATTCGGATATGCGTGCACACCGGAATCAGTGCATATCCGCGGACAACGCCCCATATCCGACTTTTCTGTATCTCGCTGTAACTTAGTGTACACCCATCCGATCGAGACGAAACTTATGCCATCGGACTCGTAGCAATACGCTGGTCCTGTGACCCAAGTTTGGTCCGATTCTGAGAACGTTGACAAAATCGCGTATCGTGGGCCCCCTAGGCTCCACTTGACGGGCGATTTTGTGATCGACACATCGGAATCCAATTCTGGAAGTTCCGTTGGGTTCGTATCCTCGTTTTTGACTTGTAGACACTGAGTTTGAGGAATTTGGAGACCTTTGACCCTGACACGCTTTTCGGTGCAAAGTGGCCCACCTATGGACCCCGCGTTGGCCCAGAAATGTCCTTTTTGTTCCTGTATCCAAATTGGACGTAAGGACAGGCGTTCCTAGCTATTTGACATCTTCTGAGACGGTTGGTGATATTTATTACAGCTTTTGGAGGAGTACCCACATGATCCACTGATATCGGGACGACTGTTGATATTCAAACGCCAGGCAAATGTACCTTGCCAAACTCTGCAGTATTGTTACATATTTTCCTTGCTTTATTATATTACTGTACATGCTTAACCTAGGACCGTGTGACGTACTTAGCGTCCGATTATTAGTCGGGTGCCAACACTGTACGCGATGTTGGGTACTGTCATCTAGAGATGGACATTCGTGACACTTTATATTCTCGTACTTGTCTTACCAAGTACACTATGACCCAGGACACTTGACACTCCTCATGAGACAGGATCTTCCCGAGATATTCATGGTGATTCTGTATAGGATACAGGACTTGACAGAGGTACTATATTCATAGATATATTATGACTTGTTGCATTAGCTATGATCCTGCTTGACATGAACATGAGACGTTATGGTCATGATATGCGTGGTTACATTGGGTAGGGAGAGACACACAGGCTACAGGCTATTCCATATATATATACATCCACTATTATTGAGAGATCGTAGACTCTCGGAGCAGAGCTAGACCCACTACCGGTTGTTACCGCTACCGGCTCCCCGACACAGAGCTTGTAGTGGCTCAGCCTGAGTACTCGTGATGCTCTCACTTGCATTTTTACTTAGATGGTTACTTACTTGCCCTATTTATTCCATTTATTTTCTGCACTGCATTTATTTTGGCATGAGCCTTCTTGTACCTTGCTATGTCCCCTGAGGACCTTGATCCGGATTATGTCCCCAGGATTTGAGGACGAGATCTATCCCGAGGTATACGGGACTGGAGCAGGAGCTGATCCAGGAACTGTACCGCCATCCGAGGACGAGGTGTTAGCCGAAGACTTTTTCTGAGCATCCATGTTTCATGCTCATTATTTATTTATTTTAGTCATTTATTTTCTGGTCAGATGAACCATTGTATTAGATATTTATCGGGTTATTCCCCGAAGCACTTGTTGAGACTAGCTGATGATTTATATTCCATATTTATTCTGTGGATCATATTTTATATCTTGTGTGGATGAGTTAGTTGTGCCATGATTGTCGTAGACTTGATTTTTACAACTTAAGTATGCCCTGATGGATCCATTAAATTGGGTTTGTCCATCGGTGCGTACTGCTGGCCATTATCGCGCGTCCGGTCCCACGGTATTTTGGGACTGGGGCGTGACATGGTTTTTGTGGTGGCCCATGCAGGTCTACAACTAAATCGTTCGGTTTCAACTTAGGGACCGAACCAGCCTGCCCTAAGGATAGGATAAGTTATAGGATCTCATCCATTATTTAAAACCATTATTGAACTCTATATCGAACTCGAAATTGTTACTTGAATTGTATCCTGTTTTGATTCCTCTGAGCGTTCTTACAGTTTATCTTTTGGTTGCAGAGAAATGGATCCCAGGAACGGAGATGAGATTCCTTTGGACACGCCACACGATGTTGTGGTTACTTATATAGACGGAGTGACCCCAGGGAATAGAGGACAAGCATCGCAAAGCGATCAAACCGGCCAGCCTAATCCAAGGTTCCGGAGAGATGATATCCCACCTCCACCACAGTTCACTCCCCAGATGCCAGTTTTCCCGCCAGGACAAGCCATGGACGGACAACAGATGTTCCAGATGATGTATGCCATGATGCAAGCACGGCAACAGATTCAGCAAGAGGTCCATCGGCAAGACGTCGAGTATCTGAGAACCAGCCTAGTACCCGCATTGGAGCAGGCAAATCCACCAACGAGGCGAACAGCGACGGGATCTATCACCAATTTTCGTCATCTCAAGCCTCGCACATTTTCTGGTAAAGAAGGGCCAACAGAAGTTCATGAATGGCTCACTAACATTCAGCATCAGTTGGAAACCGCTGAACTTCCGAGAGAGAAGTGGATGACTGCAGTCAGAATGCAGTTAACTGAAAATGCACATCACTGGTGGTTAGCAGAAGAGAGGAGGCTCGGGCAGGACCGAGTCACATGGGAAGAGTTCTCCAGACTCTTCCAAGAAATGTACATTCCAGCAGTTGCACAGTCAGAGCTCAGAGACAAGTTCAACCGCCTTATCCAAGGCAATATGACAGTGGAAGAATACAACACGGAATTTATTCGCCTAAGTCGCTTTGCTCCAACATTGATCTTGACAGAGGAAGAGAAAGCTGAGAAGTTCTTTGACGGACTGAAGTTTGAGCTCCAGAGATTGATTGGCTCGGTCGTACCTACATCTTATACCGACGTCCTTGCAGCAGCACGACGCATGGAGCGCGTCACTAGAAGGGAGTCGAACCTGAAGAGGCCAATCACCTCAACTCCATCTAGGATATCACAGGGAGATTCTGCAAAATGACCCCAGAGGAGTATGCCAGAGAGAGCAGCACATAGGAACAGACCTCTTCCTACTTGTCACCACTGCGGCAAGGTAGGACACATTGAGAAAGAATGCAGGCGTAAGTTGGGACTATGTCTGAGCTGCGAATCGAACCAGTATTTTTCCAGGGACTGTTCTGAACGCAGAGACGGAGCACCGAGACTAGCTTTACCTGCACCACGACCAGCTTATCCAGCAGTAGGGGCACAGCAGGCAGGAGCTGGAGGAGTTAGACCACCAGCTATAGGGGGCTACCAGCAGAGACCACCACTGGCACCACAGGCAGCCCTATTTTAGCAGCAGCAACAGTGGAGAGGTCCAGCTCAGGGACGTGGACAGGCATTCACATTAGCTGTTGAGTAGGAAGCTACTGCAGGCGAGGTCATCGCAGGTACTATTTTAGTAGCTTCATTACCAGCTGTAGCTTTATTTGATTCTGGAGTATCGCATTCATTTATAGCAGCTAGCTTTGTAGCCACCCATAGAGTAGCTATCGCACCCCTTTCGAAGATGAAGAGAATTCTTACGAGAGGTAGAATTATTCCGGTTAGTGACATCTGTAGATCATGTTCTGTAGTAGTCTGTGGGAGAGAGATGCGAGCTCAATTTATGATATTTTCTATGCCAGATTATGATATCGTACTTGGTATGGACTGGTTAAGTCAGTACCATGTGACTCTTGATTGCCGACTTAGGCGGGTTATATTTAGACCGCCTGGACATCCAGAATTCGAGTTTCTTCGAGGAGCAGTAGAGCAAGGAGTTCAGCCTACTCTTAGGGTACTATCTGTAGAAGGGGAGACAGGTTACCCAAGAGTCATATAAGAATTTGTGGATGTATTTCCTGATGATCTTCCAGGTTTACCGCCTGATCGTGAAATAGAATTCACAATAGACTTAACTCCAGGAGCAGAGCCTATCACTTCATCAGTATATCGGCTAGCACCTAAGGAATTAGTGGAGTTGAAGGAACATGTTGATGATCTTTTGGAGAAGGGTTTCATTCGGCCCAGTGTTTTACCTTGGGGAGCACCCATATTATTTGTGTCAAAGAAGGATGGAACAGTACGACTATGCATTGACTATAGGGCACTAAATGCTGTGACCATCAAGAACAGGTATCCCTTGCCACACATTGATGATCTATTTGATCAATTGAGTGGTGCAAGGGTATTCTGGAAGATTGACCTGAGATCTGGCTACCATCAAATCAAAGTAAGGAAGGAAGACAAACCGAAGACAGCTTTCAGGACCAAGTATGGACATTATGAGTTCTTGGTAATGCCGTTTGGTTTAACCAACGCGCCAGCAGTGTTTATGAGTTTAATGAACAGAGTCTTTCATCAGTTCTTGGATAAATTTGTGGTCTGTGTTCTATGGTTTGACGTTGTTCCGGTCGAGCACTCTCTTTTCTTTGTACCGTCTGACCAACCCGCGCTTCGAGCGAATCAGTCGTCTCGTGTTTTTTACTCGGATGGACCTCTTACTCAGCGAGATGTAGAGTTGGCTGATCAAGAACGGTTGATGTCGTAGATTAGTACAATATAATATAGACGCTGGTGGCATCCCTATTACCCAAGACGCCGAGCCTTCCTCTCGCCATCATCAATAGTAGGCCATCCGCCGCGGCCCTTCCTCGCCTCTGCTCCGAGTCGCGTGAGACCCGTCATCGGGGACAAAGGCCTAACATCTCCACACCAGTTGTATCAGAGCTAGAGGCGCGTAGCGTAAGCACTTGAAGAATACTTTTCACCGCTTTTTTTCAAAACCTTGTTTTAACTCTGACATCCGCTCCAAAGATGATCCCTGATTTGTTGGAGTTCACTTTTTGCCCGCTGATTCTGCAATATTCTGCAAGTGTGTTCTTTAGCAACCTGCATTGACCTGATGTGCCGCGAGAGATGAGAAGGCTCGAAAGAGTCGGCGAACCATAGCCCTTCATGCATGCATTTTCTCCGTCTTAGAAATAAAGGATCTATATTCTTCCTTTTCTATCTCGTGCTCAAGAAGGCCACTAGAAAGGCCTATAAGGCATCTTTAGAGAAGCCACTGAGCCATTGCTCTCCAGAAGGAGACTGAAAGGAGATAAGAGGACGAGCAAATACTTTCAAGAAGGATGATAAGGAAGACCAGAAGGACAGTAGGGCCACGCCTAGTGTCCTACCCGTGACGGCCATGAGGTCGAGTTCTTTTTTCGCTAACAGTGATTCCGAAATTGGATTAGCAAAGAAAGGGGGCTGGATCAAGGCTATTTCTGACTCCCAAGCTGGACCAATGTTATTTTCCTGTAGATTTCAAGATTGTGCCAATTAATCCGGAAGTTGGATACCACCTCTACCGCAGGGTTTTGCATCTTTTTGACGAGCGACCGGTTTCTTTTCCGACGGTTTCCTTGTGGCTTCTCCGATGAAAACAGAAAAGAATGGGAAAGAAAAAGACAGATTAACAAACGAAACAGGAAACCACGAATTTATCAGGAGCAATATCAACTACCTCATTGACGATATTCTAATATATTCCAAGAGCCATGAAGAGCACGAGGAGCATCTCAGAATCGTGTTAGAGACCTTGAGGCAGGAGAAGTTATATGCCAAACTCAGTAAGTACGAGTTTTGTATGGACAAAGTGCCTTTCTTGGGATACACTATCTCAGGAGAAGGACTTTCAGTGGATCCAGAGAAAGTTGCGGCAATAGAGACTTGGCCTACACCCACATCAGTTGCAGAGGTGAGAAGTTTTCTCGGACTCGCGGGATATTACCGAAGGTTTGTAGAAAATTTTTCGAGGATTGCAGAACCGATGACGAAGCTGACCCACAAAGACCAAAAGTTTATATGGACAGAAGACTGCCAGAAGGCCTTCGAAGAATTAAAAAGAAGATTAACAACAGCACCTGTCTTGACTCTTCCTTCAGGGTCAGGAAGTTTTGTTGTTTACAGTGATGCATCGGATAGTGGACTGGGATGTGTTTTGATACAACATGGCAAAGTCATTGCTTATGCGTCGAGACAGTTGAAGGTCCACGAGAAGAACTACCCAATACACGATCTAGAGTTAGCAGCAGTTATATTTGCATTGAAGATTTGGAGGCACTACCTTTATGGAGAGAAAGTAGACTTCTTTACAGACCACAAAAGTCTGAAGTATGTATATACTCATAAGGAGCTTAACATGAGGCAGAGGCGTTGGCTTGAACTGATGGTAGATTTTGACATAGATCTACAGTACCATCCGGGAAAGGCGAATGTCGTGGTAGACGCACTCAGCAGGAAGCCTATGGCTTATTTTTTGACAATGCAGCCCGAGTTATTGAGAGATCTACAGGAGCTTCAGATAGAGGTTGTTTTACCAGGACAGAGTGGATTACTGGCTAATCTTGAAGTTAAGTCATCCCTCGTGGAAAAGATTAAAGAGGCATTGCCCACCGATGCTAGATTTAGAAGACTCAAAGAGAGGACAGAAGCAGGCATGCAGACAGGACTTCGCATACACGAAGACGGGACATTGAGGTTGGAAATCGCCTGTACGTTCCAAATGGAGAATTGAGACAGGAGTTAATGACTGAAGCACATAGCTCTATGTACTCTGTTCACCCAGGAGGAACCAAGATGTACCGAGACTTGAGACAGTATTTCTGGTGGCATGGAATGAAAAGGGAGATTGCAAGATTCGTGGCCAAATGCTTAGTCTGCCAGCAAGTAAAGGCCGAGCATCAGAGGACTGCAGGTATGTTACAGTCGCTTCCTATACCAGAATGGAAGTGGGAACATATCACGATGGATTTTGTTACAGGATTTCCGAGGAGCCCCAGCGGAAGAGACGCAGTATGGGTCATCGTGGATAGACTCACTAAATTGGCACATTTCTTGCCATTTAGAGTTGGACAGTCCACAAAGGTACTAGCCGACATGTATATGCGACAAATCGTCAAACTACATGGAGTGCCGGTTAGTATTGTATCGGATCGAGATTCGAGATTTACATCTTATTTCTGGAGAAGCATGCAAGAGAGTTTGGGCACCAGACTCAAATTCAGCACGGCTTACCACCCACAGACAGATGGCCAATCGGAGCGCACCATTCAGATCTTGGAGGATATGTTGCGATCATGTATGCTAGACTTTGGAGGATCTTGGAAAGATCATTTGCACTTAGTGGAGTTCTCCTACAACAACAGTTATCAGGCCAGTATTCAGATGGCACCATTCGAGACATTATACGGAAGGAAGTGCAGATCGCCTATATGTTGGAGTGACGTTGGTGAATGTCAAATACTGGGTCTAGAATTGGTAACACAGACAGTGGAGAAGGTAAAACAGATCCAGAATCATCTTCGAGCAGCTCAAGATAGACAGAAGCATTGGGCAGATACGCACAGGCGTCCCCTAGAGTTCAAAGAAGGGGAGCACGTGTTCTTGAGGATTTCGCCCACTCGTAGTACTATCAGATTCGGGAGCAGAGGCAAGTTGAGCCCAATGTATATTGGGCCATTTGACATTCTAGAGCGCATATGTGAGGTGGCTTATCGTCTTACATTACCTCAATCCTTAGAGGGAGTGCATGACGTATTCCATGTCTCGCAGCTGCGAAGGTACGTGACCGACCCAAGTCACATAGTCGATCATTCAGAGATCGCAGTAGGCCCAAGCTTGAGATATGATGAACAACCAGTGGGCATCCTCAATGTCAGTGAGAAGATATTGCGGGGACAGACAATCAGACTGGTTCGTGTAGCATGGAAACACAATTCTCCTGGCGAATCGACTTGGGAACGAGAAGATAGTATGCGCCAGCGTTACCCCCACTTGTTTGAGGAGGCAGTTGTAAACTAAGCAACCTTGTATTTCCATAATTCTTTCTTTAGTAGCTTATTCTTTGATTGCGAGGACGCAATCCTCTTAAGGGGGGTAGGTTATAAACACCCTAATTTTCAGAGAAATTTTAATATAATTTTTTCCGAATTTTTCGGTATTTTCTGGAAATTAAAACAAAGGTGACGGTGATCTAAAGAATTTTAAATGCTGTAAATTGGTGTTAGAGTATTATGGAAATAATAATTGATGGTGTAAAATGGAAAACCGGACGCAGGGTATTTTTCGGTGAATTTATTGGACTCCGGAAATGCGTTTAAAGCTTTAGAAGCTATTGGTTTTATAAATCCAAACGAAACCGAACCCAAACCCAAACCTGAACCGAACCGCATTTGGGTCAGGTCGGGTCGGATCCGAGCCAAATCTGACCCAGATTCGCAATCCAATCGAACCCTGATTTTATTTCGGGTCGGAACAGTGTTCCCGACCCGGCGACGCCCCTATAAATGTGCCTCGACGTTCGTGCCCTAGGCAGCCACCTCCTCGAGATCCCCACAGCAGCCGCCTCTCTCTTTCTCTACAGTCGCCACTCCCCGCACGCCGAAACTCGACTCCCCATCTCCGCTCAGGCTGAGTTCCCCCGCTCCGGCCGAGTTCCTCTCCGCCAGGCCGTCAAACTCCCCCACGGCAGCCTCCCTCACAGACCCAAGCCGCCGCCCCTCTGCTCGACCCTGCTCCCGTTGTCGACCTAGCCCGCTCCCGTCGTTGACCCAGCCCCGCTCCATCCAGACGCCCCGACGCCGAGTCGCAGCCCGCGTAAACCGCTCCGGTCGACAGTGCACAGCCGCCGCCTAGCCGACCTCGCCGACCCCGAGACCGACCCCTCCGGCGAAGTCCCCGCGGCCCCGAGTCAGAACCCTAGCTAGGACTCTCGACAGACACGGGAATCCTCGACCAGGACACAAAGTTGACTCTCGGACACGTGGAATTCAGCGTTCACGGAGCCCTGTTCAGGTATCGTTTTCTCTCGCCTCGCAACTCTGATTTAGTTTCTGTCAGTTGCTACGCGTAGCCTGTATAACACTCTTGGTGCCCGTGTAACCTGCTCGGTGCATCGCGTCCTGTGGTGATCGTACACCGTGATCCAAAAACAGGAAAAACAATGCCCTGTTTTACCCCAGAACTGAGTACGTCCCGCCAAACGGGAAAACTTGGTCGTACGCGGTCTTCACTGATACGTGCGTGTCATTTATACGGACGTGCAGGATTTTGCAGAAGCTGATTCAGATATGCGTGCACACCGGAATCAGTGCGTATCCGCGGACAATGCCCCGAATCTGACTTTTCTGTATCTCGCTGTAACTTAGTGTACACCCGTCGGATCGAGACGAAATTTGCGCCATCGGACTCGTAGCAATACGCTGGTCCTGTGACCCAAGTTTGATCCGATTCTGAGAACGTTGAAAAAATTGCGTATCGTGGGCCCTAGGCTCCACTTGACGGGCGATTTTGTGATCGGCATATCGGAATCCAATTCTGGAAGTTCCGTTGGATTCGTATCCTCGTTCCTAACTTGTAGACACTAAGTTTGAAGAATTTGGAGACCTTTGACCCTGACACGCTTTTCGGTGCAAAGTGGCCCACCTATGGACCCCGCGTTAGCCCAGAAATGTCCTTTTTGTCCCTGTGTCCAAATTGGACGTAAGGACAGGCGTTCCTAGCTATTTGACATCTTCTGAGACGGTTGGTGATGTTTATTACAGCTTTTGGAGGAGTACCCACAGGATCCACTGATATCGGGACGACTGTTGATATTCAAACGCCAGGCAAATATACCTTGCCAAACTCTGCAGTATTGTTACATATTTTCCTTGCTTTATTATATTGCTGTACATGCTTAACCTAGGACCGTGTGACGTACTTAGCGTCCGATTATTAGTCGGGTGCCAACACTGTACGCGGTGTTGGGTACTGTCATCTAGAGATGGACATTCGTGACACTTTATATTCTCGTACTTGTCTTACCAAGTACACTATGACCCAGGACACTTGACACTCCTCATGAGACAGGATCTTCCCGAGATATTCGTGGTGATTCTGTATAGGATACAGGACTTGACAGAGATGCTATATTCATAGATATATTATGACTTGTTGCATTAGCTATTATCCCGCTTGACATGGACATGAGACGTTATGGTCATGATATGCGTGGTTACATTGGGTGGGGAGAGACACACAGGCTACAGGCTGTTCCATATATATATACATCCACTATTATTGAGAGGTCGTAGACTCTCGGAGCAGAGCTAGACCCACTACCGGTTATTACCGCTACCGGTTCCCCGACACAGAGCTTGTAGTGGCTCAGCCTGAGTACTCGTGATGCTCTCACTTGCATTTTCACTTAGATGGTTACTTACTTGCCCTATTTATTCTATTTATTTTCTGCACTGCATTTATTTTGGCATGAGCTTTCTTGTACCTTGCTATGTCCCCTAAGGACCTGGATCCGGATTATGTCCCTAGGATTTAAGGACGAGATCTATCCCGAGGTATACGGGACCGGAGCAGGAGCTGATCCAGGAGCTGTACCGCCATCCGAGGACAAGGTGTTAGCCGAAGACTTTTCCTGAGCATCCATGTTTCATGCTCAGTATTTATTTATTTCAGTCATTTATTTTCTGGTAAGATGAACCATTGTATTAGATATTTATCGGGTTGTTCCCCGAAGCACTTGTTGAGACTAGCTGATAATTTACATTCCATATTTATTCTGTGGATCATATTTTATATCTTGTGTGGATGAGTTAGTTGTGCCATGATTGTCGTAGACTTGATTTTTACAGCTTAAGTATGCCCTGATGGATCCATTAAATTGGGTTTGTCCATCGGTGCGTACTGCTGGCCATTATCGCGCGTCCGGTCCCACGATATTTTGGGACTGGGGCGTGACACGAGTTACTTTGGATCTCTTTGAACTATCACTCAATGGCATATAGTACATAGAATCCACATTGGCGCCATTGGAGATTCTGTCGAAGATATACTCTTTTGTTTTAGCGTTGTTATGCCTAGAAGATAGCATGCGCCTGCAATACTGACGCAGTGTGCTTCTTTCATGGTGCATCTTGCTGTAAGAGCATCTCTTAAAATTCAGTATTGTTCTTCTCAAGAGTGGCTGCAGAGACAGAGACATGATATGAGTCGACCTGATGCGCACCTCCAACGGCAGGGATCGATAACGCATTATTTGTAGACTGTGGTTGTGACACAATGGCCTTGACGACCCAAGTCTTGTAAGTCTTGTGAGGTCTTGCGGGACTCGATACGGAGCTCGGCTTGTTCAGCATCCCCTCGAATGCCTATTGGTCGAAGCGAACAACAAATATTCTCTGGGTTGATTCCAGCTTGCTCTCGTTAGACTGCATCACTAACTTCTCGTTGGAAGAGAAGTTCTTCCCCAACAGAGTCGCCATTTTTGTCGACATCGCAAAAAATATGGAAAAAGTTGAACTAAAATTTTGTATTAATTGGAATAGAACAAAAAAGTACAAAAGAAACTCTAATGCGTAGAGTTCTGAATACAAATAAAATAAATCTTGGTAAGTGTGACAGTTGGGATCAAGTCTGTGGTCGACTTCTTCACTCCATTGACGGTCCGACGAAAGAAAATGGTGAGGCCCTCGGGAACTTGAGTATGTGACTCAATGGATGTCTCCTTCGTCTCTCTTGTTGTCTTCCTCTTCTCCTCTCTCCTCTTTTTTCTTTTTTTTATGTGTGGGAGACGTCCACTATTTATAGCCTTCAGAAGATCATGCGTGCATATGAATGCACATGGATTTATGATGCCGCATATTATCTTCCAAGAATGATGGTTGTAGATTTGTAAGCGCATGCTGTGCTGTGTCTGCCACATGAAAATTTTAGATATGGGGTTGCTAATGCCCATAATCTGTGCGACATATGTCATGTGCTGATTGCTTGATGATCTTGTTTGTTAGTAATAGAAAGATTTGGTTACGTGAAGCTTTTAAGGGAACACTATGGAATAAAAACTTCTAGCGCATGCAAATATTGCCGCATAGGACTTTAGTTGTGCTTATGTTGGCATATGATTGTATTTCGCACATGTCTTCCTTTGGTGCATGACCTTGGATGCCTTCATCGCATGTCCTTTGGTTGTATTTGGCACATGACTGTCTTTAGCGCATGGCCTTGACTGCCTTCAGCGCATTACTTTGGTTATATTTGGCACATGACTGTCTTTATCGCATGGCTTTGGCTGTATTTGGCGTATGACTGTTTTTATCGCATAGCCTTGTCTACCTTCAGCGCATAGCTTTGGCTGCCCTTTGATTTCATTTGACGCATGACTGCGCATGTCTTGTGGTTGTATTGTATAAATTTTTTCATGCTTCTACAA
Source organism: Iris macrosiphon (assembly GCA_036927795.1). Classification (NCBI taxonomy): domain Eukaryota; kingdom Viridiplantae; phylum Streptophyta; class Magnoliopsida; order Asparagales; family Iridaceae; genus Iris; species Iris macrosiphon. Next base: position 115,031,427 of record JAYESA010000015.1, on the reverse strand, counting down.
GGAGGTTGCGTTGAAATCTCCCCTGCGGTCCCAAGGGGAATTGGGAAATCTGTCGTGAAGATTAAGAAACTCTTCCCAAAGTTCTCGATGAGAGATCTTTGTGTTGCCACCGTGGACGATCGAGAGAAGTATTTTCTTCTGGAGGAGGTTGTGCTCGAGCTCTACTGAGAGTGATTGGGATTTGTTATCGATGATCAAGACAGCTGCATTAGAGAAGCCTAATTTTATTCGGAATTGATCAATCCCAATGTTTGCTACTTTGGCCTCAATCACCGCAAGCATTGTGAAGCGATGAATCTTCTGCAACGCCTTGACCCTATTGATGGTTTGATGATTCGCCTGCCCACAGGTGTTCCAAATCAATATTTTTAACGTTGGAGATTGGGGTTGCGGCCAAATCTTGTGGCCGATCTGAAATTCATGGGAGCGGTCGGGGAGTGTGTCACTTGATCATCTGAGGGAGTGCGAGTCTGCAAGTCGATCTTTGAAGGCCTGTTGGAGTCAGCAATCGGAACCTCATAACGCGACTGATTACCCTGGTCTAAAGGGTCCAGAGGTTCTGCAGATTCTTCCATGTCGGGGGGTTCCGCCAAAGGGGACCAAGGATTAGATAACTGGATCCTGATCTCTCCTTCTTCTTCCTCGTCTTGGTTCTTCTTGACTATGTCTTGGCCTGATACGTCAACTGGTACATCCATGGATGCAATTACTGATAGCACATTTGATGCTCTCTCAGAGACCTTAATCTCTTCTTCTAGAGATTTTCCTATAGTTTCTTCTTCTTTGTCGTCGTCTTCTTCTTCTTTTTCTCCTATTACTGGAAGTTTGAAAAGAACCATTCTAGTATCCTCTTCTTGTCTCTTGATGTAAAAAGCAATCACAGGGGGCTGAGCTACTTCTCTAATGGGAGGAGAAGGAGAGTAATGAAGGTTGTTGCTGCCTAGATGAGGGGCGGACACCGTTTCTTGTGTCTGAGCACCGTTGAGGGGATCAGAGTTGTGACCTATAGGAGCTCTTGACATGTGCTTTTTCCTCTTGTAGGATCTAATTTTGCTTTTCGATGCCTTAATGAAACCTTCTTCACTTACTCTCCTGCCGTAATCTCTAAGCCTTTCTTACTACAGACCTTCGGTGCCCTTATTATTATTTTTTTTTTTTTGCATACTTCAGAGAAAGAAACTGTGAGGTCCTGACTTTTATAGACTTATTATGGTAATTAGTAAATTTTTATTATTATTATTTGATGTGAAACCCCTTGTCCAAATTATTTTTAGAAAATTCATAATATTTATTTATAGTAAAATTAACGATTATATATATATATATATATATATATATATATATATATATATATATATATATATATATATATATATATATATTATCTCGAGTACATAAAGTAATAAATTAAATAGAAATTAAATATAAGATAATAATAATAAGATCCTTTATCTCTAGCAAATTAGCCATACTAAATAAATAAATTATGTCGACTTATCATATAATTAACTCCAATTTAAACTAAACCAAACCACAATTAATAAAAAAAAAGGATATATATAAACAAATAATAATCCATGAATAAAGTAAGCACGAATTGTTAAAAATAAAAACCATCAACCAATCAACCATAAGAGAATACACGGCTACCTTTCCGATCCTAACTACTTATATTGCAACATAATCTTTTCTATCCATATCCAATATAAAGATAAATCTATATTGAAGAAATGATATAATGATTATCTTCACAAATCTTTTCAACTCTATCCCTTCATCTCTTATAAATAAGATATTCCTCTTCCAAAGTCCTCCTCCCGAACTTTCCCGTTTCTTTCTCCAACGCTATTTTCTTCTTCGCTCGAACCCCAACCCCCTCTAATATCCGACCTCCCTCGATGGGCCCGCTGCCGACGCCGAGAAGACCCACGTTGACATCGACTGCAGCCTCCTCCTTCGCGTGTACCACTGCTGGTGAAGACTAGGCCTACACGACATGACTGTCGACCTAACACCGGAAGTCTCGTACCTGATCGCGGCCTCCATCGTGCACCCGTCAAGCCGCAAACTTCGTCGAGACTGCTCAAACTCTGGTCGCCGAGCCTTGCACGCGGTGCTCGACCACTTCGCAACCCCGTGTTCTCGAGCGTCGACCGACAAACTTATCCATACGTGAGTTTTCGCTTTGTAGTAAATAGAACTGCTCACATAATATAAACATAGAAATGCACTGTACACTATGAATGGTTTGGCACTTGCATAGAAATATCATTAATATACTATTCACGTAGTTATTTTTATGAGAGGTGTAGAAGCTGAAGAAGTAACAAGCAGGGCCGGCCCTGAGCTCACAGGGGCCCGGGGCGAACTTTCAAATTGAGGCCCCATACATAATGTAAAAAAAATAAAACAAAAGTAAAATAAAAAATATGCCTCAACAAAGATTTGAACTAGGGACCTCTTGTGTGCAAGTCTAATGTAATAACCACTACACACCAATTGCGTTGTGATAAGAATGGTCCATGGTAAATACTAGTTCTATTTTCGGTACAAAATTATTTATATATTTAAATAAAAAAAATATTTGGGCCCTTCTGGCCCATGGGGCCCTGGGCGGTCGCCCTGCCCGCCCTGGGACAGGGCCGGCCCTGGTAACAAGTATATTTTAATTGTAAATGTTATGATATAGGAATATAGCAGCACACATAGTTTGTTAGAGTTAATCTTGTTGAGGAGGTTGAAGCGGTTGTTATTTGGATTTCAATAAATTCCTAGTCTTTAGGAATTTTGTTATTTATTTTATGTCGTTGATTTGTTTTGATTTGTTATCACTTAGTTATAATTATGGTTAGAGGGTACTACTTTTATGCACTCTCTTAGAGTTTTAAATGGCTATTTAAAGGCACGAGCAAAGTCCCACGACGCCGACATCTATGAAGGAGACCTCATTCACCTTCAAGTACCCCATGCTGACACGGACAAACAACGCGGATTGCGTTCTCTTAATGAGAGTCAACATGCAGGCGCAAGGCCTGTGGGAGGCGATCAAACCCGAAAAAGTTGACTACCGCGACGATAGGATGGCCATGTCCGTCATACTCCGTGCCGTACCGCTAGAGATGCTGCGGACACTGGCAGTGAAAGACACTGCCAAGGAAGAATGGGACGCTATGAAGATGATGCGGATGGGGGTCGAGCGCGTGTGCAAGGCCAAGGCGCAGAAATTGTGCCCCGACTTCGAATCAATGAAGTTCAAGGACGGCGAGACCGTCGAGGACTTCGCGATGCGGCTCACGGGACTCGTCAGCGACTTACAACTACTCGGCTACGAAATGGACGACGAGAAGGTAGTTAAAAAATTTCTTCGAGTCGTTCCATCCAAGTACACGCAAGTCGCCATCGTCATTGAGACTTTAGTGGATCTCAAGACGCTGTTAATTGAAGAGCTTACCAGTCGTCTTCTAGCCGTCGAGGAGCGGTACGATCATGGCAGCAACTCCGGCGACACAAGTAGCAGCCTTCTCCTCTCCGAAGAGGAGTGGCTCGCTTGCACGAAGCAGAGAAAGGAAGGCGAGGCCTACTCCAACGGTGGCAAAAGTTGTGGTCACGGGCGAGGCAAGCTAAGAGGTCATGGCCGCGGCAACACGAACTACGACAACAGCAACGCGTCAGGTTGCACGCGCGATAAGAAGGGTAAGTGACACAATTATGGCATCTTCGGCCACTGGGCGAAGGACTGTCGCAAGCCGAAGCGCGATAAGCGCGCCAATTTGAGGCAAGTCGACGACGATGAGCCCGCACTGCTGATGGCGCAGGAGTACACGCTCGCCGAGACCACCGTGGGCACGACCAACAATGTCGTACTCGACGAGGTGCACGCTCAGGTGCATCTGGGCCGTGAGGAAGACCACTACGGTAAAGCATGGTACCTCGACACCGGCGCCTGCAACCACATGACGGGCTGCAAGGAGGTCTTCACCGAGCTGGGCACTGGAGTCACGGGCTCCATCAAGTTTAGGGATGGATCCGTCGTCGACATCCGAGGGCGTGGCACGGTGATGTTTATGTGCCAAAACGGCGAGCACTGCGCCCTCACCGGTGTCTACTTCATCCCGAAGCTACGAAGCAATATCATCAGCCTTGGCCAGCTCGATGAGAACGGCTGCCAAGTCTTGATCGAAGGCAGCGTGCTCTCGATTCGAGATTGTCAGCAATGCCTCCTTGCCAAGATAAAATGTGCCCAAAACCGACTGTACATTCTATCTCTTGATATTGTACAACCAGTCTGTTTAGCAACACGACTCAATGACGATGCATGGCGGTGGCATGCACGGTTCGGCAACCTCAACTTCGAAGCACTCAGGAAGTTAGCTCGCCGCAACATGGTTCACGGGCTACCACAGATCGAACATGTCAATCAAATTTGCGATAGTTGCCTTGCCGGGAAGCAGCGCCGCATGCTATTTCCGCAGGAGAAAGTACCGTGCCGACAACCTGCTAGATCTCGTTCACGGTGATATCTACGGGCCGATCACACCGATGACACCCTGTGGTAAGTGCTACTTCTTGCTCCTCATCGACAATTTCAGCCGCTATATGTGGTTGACGCTACTGGGTTTGAAGGATGAAGCGTCGACAGCCATCAAACACTTTGAAGCCCATGTCAAGGTGGAGACAGAACGCAAACTGCACATGCTCTGTACTGATCGTGGGGGCGAGTTCACATCCATCGTATTTGTCGAGTATTGTGCGGGCCTCGACATCAAACGACAACTCACAATGTCGTACTCACCACAGCAGAACGACATCATCGAACGCCGGAACCAGAAGGTAGTCGTGATGGCGCGTAGTCTTCTGAAGGCAAAGGATATGCCCGGGAAGTTCTGGGCGAGGCGGTCACGACAGTTGTCTACATCCTCAATCGCTCACCGACATGAGCGTCGACGGCAAGACGCCGTATGAGGCATGGCACGGACACAAGCCAAGCGTGCACTTCCTCCACACCTTCGGCTGTGTCGCACACGTCAAGGTGGTCAAGCCGAACTTACAGAAGCTAAAAGATAGCAGTAAGCACATGGTCTTCATCGGCTACGAGCCCGGCACCAAGGCGTACCGGGTATACGACCCCGCAGGTAAGAGCGTGCATGTCACATGTGACATTGTCTTCAACAAGAAAGCCAAGTAGGACTGGGAGATGCAAGACAACGTAGGTGAGATATTTACTGTTGAGTATACTATACCACATGTTGAACACGCAGGCACGCCGGTGCACGGGGGTGTCGATCCATCAACACCAGTGGCACCCACTCCAGGGCCTTTGTCACCACCCCATTTCCAGAGCCGGGTAATTTTTTTTATTTTAATTTAGTTAATTGTGTATTATTTATAATTAATTGTATCTATATTTAATTAGTGATTGTATTATTTTTATATTGATTGTTTTAGGATTTTGGCTAGCCTGGACCCATGTCAGACCCTAGTGGACCCATGTCCGACCCAGCCCACACCCTTGTGAGACTTATTTTTGGGTTTAGAATATTTATTATATTTTTAGTGGATTAGTGGGAGAGATTTGGAGTTAGTTTGAGTGCTTTTGGAACCCCGAAACCCAAAACCGAGTTACGGGAGGGCATTTTGGTAATTTGCCAACTTGTGAAACCTCTTTATTATGTGCGGCCGGCCCCTACCTACCCATTCCTGTGAACTAACAGCAGCCCCCCCATCATTCATTTACTTCTTCTTCATTCTTCTTCTTTTCTCCACTCTTTCTTCTTCCATTCTTCTTCCCAAGTTCAAGTAAGCACCCATTTCTCTTCTTTCTTCTTCTATTCTCCATGGTTGCTAACCCTAACCCTACATTCTTCCCCAACCTAGGTGGGTAGAGCTTAGATTTGGTGTTGGAGCTTGGATTGGGAGCTTGGAAGCTTGGTTTGGTGGATTTGGAGCATTTTGGAGACTTTGGCTTGGGATTCCAACTTCCAAGAGGTAAAACCTAATTTTTCCGCTTGTAATTACTTTTATACTGTGTAATTAATAGTTTAGAACCTTCCTAGACCCTTAGGCTACCCGTGGGAGGAAGTTGGAACTAGTTTGGTTGAGTTTAGAGACTTTAACACTAGGTTTTGTGTTAATTTCGGGTAGAATCCGAATTTGGCCCAAATTTGGGTGATGCCCTAGGTTAGACGGACCTAGATAGACGTTGTCGGATGTCTTGAGGGTGAGTGTGTGTCTTCGTTCGGACACGGGAAGCCGTGTCGCGAAGAAACGGGCGTTTCGGGCGAATTTGGGGTTTTCGTCGTCGCCGATTCGAAGTGCGTGCGCATTTTCGCCACGGACCTAGAATCGATGCGGTTGCATTTTTTCTAGGACCTAGACATCGTTTAGGATCCGTGGGTAAATTTTGGGCCGATTCCGAGTTGGTTTGGTGTGCGTTTCAGGAGGTTTTCCGAACCGCACACCGCGTGTTCGTCGAAATGACCGAACGACCATTTCGACTTAGTTTCCTAGTTTCGGGCTTGTGCGTGCGTTGGGTTAGCATCGGAGAGAGTGTTCTAGAATTCTTGGGCTATATTTTATATATTTATAGGTGTTTGTGCGTGTTGGGGTCGTTGGGCGTACGAAGGTGAGCGTTGTGGGCGTTGTGTGTGTTGTGTTGTGTGTTGTGTCTGTGTGGTATTTTTATATATATGTATATATATATATTTGTGTGTGTGTTCCTATATATATATATATATATATATATATATATATATATATATATATATATATGTATGTGTTAGTGAGTGCTTGTGTGAGTGTGTTGGTGCTAGTATATATGTGTAGGTGAGTGTGTGTGTGAGTGAGTGTTTAGATATATATATATATATATGTATGTGAGTTTGTGTTTGTGTGTATATGTATATATATATATATATATACATATGTGTGTGTATGAGTATATATATATATATATATATGTGTGTGAGAGTGTGTGTGTGCTAGTTTGTGTGAGAGTGAGTGTGTGCGAGTGAGTGTAAAGATATATATATGTTTGAGTGTGTGAGTGTGTATATGTATATATATATATATATTATATATATATATATATATATATATATATATATATATATATATTAGTGTGTATATATATATAGATATATGTGTTTATATATATATAGATATGTGTTTGTGTATATAAGTGTGTGTGTTTGTGCATATGAGTGTGTGTGTTAATATGTGTGTATAAGTATATATGTTAGTATGTGTATGAATATATATAAGTTAGTGTGTATATATATATATCTATAGAGTTATATATATATATGTATGATTATATATATATATATATATATATATATATATATATATATATAGGTGTGTGTGTGTGTGTGTGAGAATGGGAGAGGGGGGGGGGGGGGGGCGGGGCAGAACCTGAACAGCAGCAGCAGCAGAATAGGGGGCAGCAGCAGCAGCTCCAGCATGCTGCAGCAGCAGCATGCTCAGCAGCAGCAGCAGGTTTGAGCAGCAGCAGCAGCTTGGCATTCGCGGCGGGGAGCGGGATAGCTTAGTGCAAGAGAGGAATAGATAGTTGGATAGATTGTTAGAAAGATAGATAGATATATAGTTATATAGCTAGATAGATAGATATATTCATAGATAGGTAGATATCTAGATCGATAGATGTTAGATATCTAGATGCCTAGATATAAATAGATAGATAGATTTATGGATATATAGATATATAGATAGAGATAGATATCTAGATACATAGATAATTACCTAGATATAAATAAATAGGTATCTAGATAAATAGATAGATACAAGATAATTAGATAGATAGATACATAAATAGTTTAGATAGATACGTAGATTGATATATATATATATATATATATATATATATATATATATATATATATATATATATATATAGATGGATAGATAGATAGGTAGAGGGATAGCTAGATATATAGATCTATATGTATAGGTATATACATATAGCTAGGTAGATAGTTTAGATATCTAGATATAGATATAGATATAGATATTTATGTATAGGTAAGGTAAGGTATTGGGTATATATATATAGGTATATGCCTATATGTATTAGATATCTATATTTTAGCCTAGATTATAGCTAGTTATATATGTTTATGCATAGTAAGTTAGCTAGAGGGGTAGTCTGGTTAAGTTTAGAGGGGTATCTCAATACCTTGAGATACCAAGGTATCTCAATACCTTGAGATATCCAAGGTATTGAGTTTCGAGCGGGATTTTTGAGCGTTTGCCTAGGTTTGAGTTTAGAGATAGGTTTTTATGTATATGTGTATATATTTACGTGTGCTAGCATAGGTTTTAGAGGGTATAGACGGGGCGTATAGCCTAGGTTGAGGTATCGGATACCGAGGGTATCCCGGTATCTCAAAGAGGCGAGTTTAAGAGTTTTCTAGCTTAATGACCTCGGTTTGACCTAGAATTTCAGGAGCACCCTAGTTTGACCTGGACTTGACCGTAGTTGACTCGGTTGACCACCAAAGTCAACTTTTGACCTAGGTTTGACCCATAGTTGACTTTTTGGACCCAGAGTTGACTTTTTGACCCAGATTTTACCGGTTTGACCCGTTTGACCTAGAACGACCCTAGAAGCCTATTTTTAGTTATTTTATATCTGTTTAACTCATTAGAATCCTGTTTAACCTTGCTTTTCGTATTAGGTCCTTGCGACACCAGTTCGTATCGCTAGTTGCTCAGGACGTCAGGCGAGTACATTCTCTGATAGTTTTTATTATCTGATGATTATTATGATTCAGCTTCTAGTATAGTATCATCTGATTTTTCTGGCATAACACGGGACACTGACTGGTATTTCTGGATTCATTTACTTGCGACACGTATATTTCATGTTTCTGGTCTCTATTCTGGAATCACTACAGGCATCACTACAGGCATCACTCATGTTTCAGGCTGGACTCATCTTGATTTGCGTGTCGAGTCTTGGATCCACTTGTATTAGTCGGGGCGGGAAAATACTCGAGTAGACATGTAAACATTCCCATCTGGAATCATCAGGAATCACTCCTTCTGGTCTAATCTGGAATGATAGCAGCCGTGCACCCAATGCGCGGTGAGCCGTACTTACCCCTAGCCGTTTACATGTCGAAACAAGTATTTCAAAGACACCGAGTTCATTCTTTATAGTCTGGACTCTCTTGTATTTCCTGTTGGTCTCACTTACATGTTTCTGGACTTGACTCTCTACATGTTTTTCATGCTGGACTCACTACACGTTCTTGTGCACGGACTTGATCTTAGCTTAGATTTCTTGTATCTTGCAGTTATTACTATCTTGCTCTGATATCCATGCATCTTTACCTTTATGCACCAGTGATACATGTATATTTCCTTGTTCCTTACTTTATTTTATTCTTCTTGCTACTTGCTATAACTGTTTTATAGTTTTTATTATTTAAATTGAACTGCTGTTAGAGATGTACTTGCTCCAGTCCTGACTGGACATATTTTTCAGATTATCCGGAGGAGTGGTGTCCGACGTTTTATGGATCTGAGCCTGTCGATGGTGCAGACAGGGACCCTCTAGTTTATGAGTGATTTTCGGGATGGTAGCCGGGATCACTAAGACCTTGTTATTATTTTTATTAGCTTTTAGCACCGGATTTGTCTCCGGTTTTGGATTGAGACCTTGTATTGTATATTATTTTGGATGATGTATTATTATTATTGATGTTGTGGTTAGTCTTCTTTGTTATCTTATCGTGCTTAGATTCGTGATTGAGTACTTGACTATCGTTATGATATTGCTCCTCCGTTTGGAGTTGAGATCTTGACAGGTTTATATATTGATTGCGTGAGATTGTTATCTAGATAGTTGACCTAGACAACGTTCTACCGCCGATGTTGTCACGTAGGCTGGATGTACCCACGACTCATGCCCGATTTTTTGGGTGCGGGTCGTGACGCATTTTTGGTGGCGGCCCCATACAGGTCTCGATTCGCAATTAGTACGATGTCGTGGTGGTACAACAACTTAGTTGTACTGCTGCAAGCCTACTATAGGATATAGGATCTAGGATGAGAGTGTACTCAATCACGACTAGGAATAATTTTAATCAAATTATTCTGAAATTGCTTCTTTTAAAATATTACTGTCCTTCTTTGATGATATCGTATCTTGCACCGTATTGACTTCTTTTGGTCTGTGTTCAGGATGCCTCCGAAGACACGATCCCATCGTACCATTCCAGCAGTTGCCACTGAGAGGTCTGCTATCTCTCGTCCAGCTCGTATTCAGGCAGCTGCTACCGCTCCACTCACCACTCCTGCGGTTGAGGGAGCATCTGTTTCTCTCGGGGATCCTCCTTCATCTGTCGATCCGAGGACTACCCCAGTCGTTCCGGTGGTTCCTCCACCACTTCCCGCTCCAGTAGATGCCGCACAGTTGTTTACGTTCTTTAGGGAGATGATGGATGCGCAGCACCGTCAGGTGGATGTGATGAGGCTGGGCGTTGAGAACGCCCACCAGGTAGCCATGACGGCAGTGGATAGAGTGGCTCAGATTCAGCCACAGGCAGATCAGGCACAGCATCCGAGGCCGGGTAGTATCATTAACTTTCAGAGGATGCGGCCCAAGCGGTTTCGTGATACAGAAGGGATCCTGTACACGGATGACTGGATAGAGAAGATCGAGGTAATCTTTAGGCTGGCGCAGATTTCAGACAGCATGCAGATAGAGGCGGCGGGCAGTCAGATGTTCGACCTCGCTTTGACATGGTATCACACAGATACGAGGATTGCAGCACCAGGGCTTACTTGGAAGTCTTTCAAGAGGCTTTTTAAGGAGAAGTTTTTCTCAAATGTGAGGCTCAGTGCTTTGGAGAGCCAGTTTGAGGCACTCGTCCAAGGGAGCATGGCGGTGGACGAGTACGCAGCAGAGTTCTGCCGTTTGGGCAGATTTGTAAATGGCTTGAGTGAGGCAGCAAAGGCAAGAAAGTTTCGCAAGGTCTTGGTCATGGCGGTCAAGTCTTTGACTAGGAGCGACCGCGAGGCAACTTTCGAGCAGATAGTAGGAGACGCTCAGAGAGCAGAGGATGACTTGGAGCTCAAGTACAAGAGAGGCAGGGATGATTCAGGCAGTGCGAGTGGCAGCGCGTGACCGGCTAAGCGTCCCTATGTGCAGAAGGCAGCACAGTAGGGTCAGGATCAGAGGGTGCCCACTTGTGCCTACTGCAGGAAGACAGGACACACTTGGGATATTTGTAGGAGGAGGCTGAAGGTGTGTTTGTTCTGTGGATCCGCTGCTCACCAGATGAGAGATTGCCCCACTGCACCTCCATTGGGTGGAGCACAGGATCGAAGAGTTGGAGCTAGGCCACCTGTGGCACAGCATCATGCCCCGCACCAGCAGAGGGATACACCCCAGCAGGGCACGGCTTATGCATTGACGGTCGAGGAGGCCGATGCTACGGGTGTCGAGTTAGCAGGTCTGTTTCTTTGTTCTTCTTCCTATCCTTTTCCATTCCTTGTGGTGTGCTTCATTAGTACTTGTTAGATTTTCTTTGTGCTGTGGTAGATAGAATAGTGACCCTAATTGAGACTGTGATAACACGACCCGTAGGACCATGATCTTGTATGTTGTTTAGGTAGAATTTCTTGACTGTGATTGTTGGGGGTTTGACCTAGAGGGAGTGCGATTGACTTCAAATTTTGAGGGCAAAATTTTCTAAGGAGGATAGGCTTGTCACCACCCCATTTCCAGAGCCGGATAATTTTTTTTTTAATTTAGTTAATTATGTATTATTTATAGTTAATTATATTTATATTTAATTAGTGATTGTATTATTTTTATATTGATTGTTTTAGGATTTTGGCTAGCTTGGACCCATGTCAGACCCTAGTGGACCCATGTCCGACCCAGCCCACACCCTTGGGAGACTTATTTTTGGGCTTAGAATATTTATTATATTTTTAGTGGGTTAGTGGGAGAGATTTGGAGTTAGTTTGAGTGCTTTTGGAACCCCGAAACCCAAAACCGAGTTACGGAAGGGCATTTTGGTAATTTGCCAACTTGTGAAACCTCTTTATTATGTGTGGCTGGCCCCTACCTACCCATTCCCGTGAACTAACAGCAGCCCCCCATCATTCATTCACTTCTTCTTCATTCTTCTTCTTCTCTCCACTCTTTCTTCTTCCATTCTTCTTTCCAAGTTCAAGTAAGCACCCATTTCTCTTCTTTCTTCTTCTATTCTCCATGGTTGCTAATCCTAACCCTACATTCTTCCCCAACCTAGGTGGGTAGAGCTTTGATTTGGTGTTGGAGCTTGGATTGGGAGCTTGGAAGCTTGGTTTGGTGGATTTGGAGCATTTTGGAGACTTT
>JAYESA010000015.1:115006557-115016557 GCA_036927795.1 Iris macrosiphon | reverse complement strand
AGGCGGGGCGTATAGCCTAGGTTGAGGTATCAGATACCGAAGGTATCCCGGTATCTCAAAGAGGCGAGTTTAAGAGTTTTCTAGCTTAATGACCTCGGTTTGACCTAGAATTTCAGGAGCACCCTATTTTGACCTAGACTTGACCGTAGTTGACTCGGTTGACCACCAAAGTCAACTTTTGACCTAGTTTTGATCCAGAGTTGACTTTTTGGACCCAAAGTTGACTTTTGACCCAGATTTTACCGGTTTGACCCGTTTGACCTAGAACGACCCTAGAAGCCTAATTTTAGTTATTTTATATCTGTTTAACTCATTAGAATCCTGTTTAACCTTGTTTTTCGTATTAGGTCCTTGCGACACCAGTTCGTATCGCTAGTTGCTCAGGACGTCAGGCGAGTACATTCTTTGATAGTCTCCATTATCTGATGATTATTATGATTCAGCTTCTAGTATAGTATCATCTGATTTTTCTGGCACAACACGGGACACTGACTGGTATTTCTGAATTCATTTACTTGTGACACATATATTTCATATTTCTGGTCTTTATTCTGGAATCACTACAGGCATCACTATAGGCATCACTCATGTTTCAGGCTGGACTCATCTTGATTTGCGTGTCGGGTCTTGGATCCACTTGTATTAGTCGGGGCAGGAAAATACTCGAGTAGACATGTAAACATTCCCATCTGGAATCATCAGGAATCACTCCTTCTGGGCTAATCTGGAATGATAGCAGTCGCGCACCCAGTGCGCGGTGAGCCGTACTTACCCCTAGCCGTTTACATGTCGAAACAAGTATTTCAAAGACACCGAGTTCATTCTTTATAGTCTGGACTCTCTTGCATTTCCTGTTGGTCTCACTTACATGTTTCTGGACTTGACTCTCTACATATTTTTCATGTTGGACTCACTAAACGTTCTTGTGCACGGACTTGATCTTAGCTTAGATTTATTGTATCTTGCAGTTATTACTATCTTGCTCTGATATCCATGCATCTTTACCTTTATGCACCAGTGATACATGTATATTTCCTTGTTCCTTACTTTATTTCATTCTTCTTGCTACTTGCTATAACTGTTTTATAGTTTTTATCATTTAAATGGAACTGCTGTTAGAGATGTACTTGCTCCAGTCCTGACTGGACATATTTTTCAGAGTATCCGGAGGAGTGGTGTCCGACGTTTTATGGATCTGAGCCTGTCGATGGTGCAGACAGGGACCCTCTAGTTTATGAGTGATTTCTGGGTTGGTAGCCGGGATCACTAAGACCTTGTTATTGTTTTTATTAGCTTTTAGCACCGGATTTGTCTCCGGTTTTTGATTGAGATCTTGTATTGTATATTATTTTGGATGATGTATTATTATTATTGATGTTGTGGTTGTTGTAGTAGTTGTTGTTTAGACTTTGGAGTTGTTAGTCTTCTTTGTTATCTTATCGTGCTTAGATTCGTGATTGAGTACTTGATTATCGTTTATGATATTGCTCCTCCGTTTGGAGTTGAGATATTGACAGGTTTATATATTGATTGCGTGAGATTGTTATCTAGATAGTTGACCTAGACAACGTTCTACCGCCGATATTGTCACGTAGGCTGGACGTACCCACGACTCATGCCCGATTTTTTGGGTGCGGGTCATGACGCATTTTTGGTGGCAGCCCCATACAGGTCTCGAGTACGATGTCGTGGTGGTACGACAACTTAGTTGTACTGCTGCGAGCCTGCTATAGGATATAGGATCTAGGATGAGAGTGTACTCAATCACGACTAGGAACAATTCTAATCAAATTATTCTAAAATTGCTTCTTTTGAAATATTACTGTCCTTCTTTGATGATATCGTATCTTGCACCGTATTGACTTCTTTTGATCTGTGTTCAGGATGCCTCCGAAGACACGATCCCATCGTACCATTCCAGCAGTTGCCACTGAGAGGTCTGCTACCTCTCGTCCAGCTCGTATTCAGGCAGCTGCTACCGCTCCACTCACCACTCCTGCGGTTGAGGGAGCATCTGTTTCTCTCGGGGATCCTCCTTCACCTGTCGATCCGAGGACTACCCCAGTCGTTTCGGTGGTTCCTCCACCACTTCCTGCTCCAGTAGATGCCGCGCAGTTGTTTGCGTTCTTCAGGGAGATGATGGACGCGCAGCACCGTCAGGTGGATGTGATGAGGCTTGGCGTTGAGAACGCCCACCAAGTAACCATGACGGCAGTGGATAGAGTGGCTCAGATTCAGCCACAGGCAGATCAGGCACAGCATCCGAGGCCGGGTAGTATCATTGACTTTCAGAGGATGCGACCCAAGGGGTTCCGTGGTACAGAAGGGATCCTGTACGCGGATGACTGTATGGAGAAGATCGAGGGGATCTTCAGGCTGGCGCAGATTCCAGACAGCATGCAGATAGAGGCGGCGGACAGTCAGATGTTCGACCTCGCTTTGACATGGTATCGCACAGATACGAGGATTGCAGCACCAGGGCTTACTTGGGAGGCTTTCAAGAGGCTATTTAAGGAGAAATTTTTCCCAGATGTGAGGCTCAGTGCTTTGGAGAGCCAGTTTGAGGCACTCGTCCAAGGGAGCATGGCGGTGGACGAGTACTCAGCGGAGTTCTACCGTCTGGGCAGATTTGTAGATAGCTTGAGTGAGGCAGCAAAGGCGAGAAAGTTTCGCAAGGGCTTGGTCATGGCGGTCAAGTCTTTGACTAGGAGCGACCGCGAGGCAACTTTCGAGCAGATAGTAGGAGACGCTCAGAGAGCAAAGGATGACTTGGAGCTCAAGTCCAAGAGAGGCAGGGATGATTCAGGCAGTGCGAGTGGCACCGCGTGACCGGCTAAGCGTCCCTATGTGCATAAGGCAGCACATCATGGTCAGGATCAGAGGGTGCCCACTTGTGCCTACTGCAGGAAGGCAGGACACACTTAAAATATTTGTAGAAGGAGGCTGAAGGTGTGTTTGTTCTGTGGATCCGCTGCTCACCAGATGAGAGATTGCCCCACTGCACCTCCATTGGGTGGAGCACAGGATCGGAGAGTTGGAGCTAGGCCACCTGTGGTACAACATCATGCCCCGCACCAGCAGAGGGATACACCCCAGCAGGGCAGGGCTTATGCGTTGACGGTCGAGGAGGCCGATGCTACGGGTGTCGAGTTAGCAGGTCTGTTTCTTTGTTCTTCTTCCTATCCTTTTCCATTCCTTGTGGTGTGCTTCATTAGTACTTGTTAGATTTTCTTTGTGCTGTGGTAGATAGTATAGTGACCCTAATTGAGACTGTGATAACACGACCAGTAGGACCATGATCTTGTATGTTGTTTATGTAGAATTTCTTGACTGTGATTGTTGGGGGTTTGACCTAGAGGGAGTGCGATTGACTTTAAATTTCGCGGGCAAAATTTTCTAAGGAGGATAGGCTTGTCACCACCCCATTTCCAGAGCCGGGTAATTTTTTTTTAATTTAGTTAATTGTGTATTATTTATAATTAATTATATTTATTTTTAATTAGTGATTGTAATATTTTTATATTGATTGTTTTAGGATTTTGGCTAGCTTGGACCCATGTCAGACCCTAGTGGACCCATGTCCGACCCAACCCACACCCTTGTGAGACTTATTTTTGGGCTTAGAATATTTATTATATTTTTAGTGGGTTAGTGGGAGAGATTTGGAGTTAGTTTGAGTGCTTTTGAAACCCCGAAACCCAAAACCGAGTTACGGGAGGGCATTTTGGTAATTTGCCAACTTGTGAAACCTCTTTATTATGTGTGGCTGGCCCCTACCTACCCATTCCCGTGAACTAACAGCAGCCCCCCCATCATTCATTCACTTCTTCTTCATTCTTCTTCTTCTCTCCACTCTTTCTTCTTCCATTCTTCTTTCCAAGTTCAAGTAAGCACCCATTTCTCTTCTTTCTTCTTCTATTCTCCATGGTTGCTAACCCTAATCCTACATTCTTCCCCAACCTAGGTGGGTAGAGCTTTGATTTGGTGTTGGAGCTTGGAGTGGGAGCTTGGAAGCTTGGTTTGGTGGATTTGGAGCATTTGGAGACTTTGGCTTGGGATTCCAACTCCCAAGAGGTAAAACCTAATTTTCCCCTTGTAATTACTTCTATATAGTGTAATTAATAGTTTAGAACCTTCCTAGACCCTTAGGCTACCCGTGGGAGGAAGTTGGAACTAGTTTGGTTGAGTTTAGAGACTTTAACACTAGGATTTGTGTCAATTTCGGATGGAATCCGAATTTGGCCCAATTTTGGGTGATGTCCTAGGTTAGACGGACCTAGGTAGACGTTGTCGGGTGTCTTGAGGGTGAGTACGTATCTTCGTACGGACACGGGAAGCCGTGTCGCGGAGAAACGGGCGTTTCGGGCGAATTAGGGGTTTTCGTCGTCGCCGATTCGAAGTGCGTGCGCATTTTTGCCACGGACCTAGAATCGATACGGTAGCATTTTTTTCTAGGACCTAGACATTGTTTACGATCCGTGGGTAAATTTTGGGCCGATTCCAAGTTGGTTTGGTGTGCGTTTCGGGAGGTTTTGCGAACCGCACACCGCGTG
Source organism: Iris macrosiphon (assembly GCA_036927795.1). Lineage (NCBI taxonomy): Eukaryota > Viridiplantae > Streptophyta > Magnoliopsida > Asparagales > Iridaceae > Iris > Iris macrosiphon. The sequence goes on along the minus strand of JAYESA010000015.1, from coordinate 115,012,004 downwards.
TTCGTCGAAATGACCGAACGGCCATTTCGACTTGGTTTCCTAGTTTCGGGCTTTTGCGCACGTTGGGTTAGCATCGGAGAGTGTGTGCTAGAATTTTCGGACTATATTTTGTATATTTATAGGTGTTTGTGCGTGTCGGGGTCGTTGGGCGTGCGATGGTGAGCGTTGTGGGCGTTGTGTGCGTTGTGTTGTGTGTTGTGTCTGTGTGGTATTTTTATATATATGTATATATATATATATTTATGTGTGTGTTCCTATATATATATATATTTATATATGTATGTGTTAGTGAGTGCTTGTGTGAGTGTGTTAGTGAGTGCTTGTGTGAGTGTGTTGGTGCTAGTGTATGTGTGTAGGTGAGTGTGTGTGTGAGTGTGAGTGAGTGTTTAGATATATATATATATATATATATATATATATATATATATATATATATATATATATATATGTATATGAGTTTGTGTTTGTGTGTATATGTATATATATATATATATATATATATATATATATATATATATATATATATATATATATATATGTGTGTGTGTGTGTGTGTGTGTGTGTGTGTATGAGTATATATATATATATATGTATGTGTGAGATTGTGTGTTTGTGTGTGTGAGTGAGTGTATAGATATATATATATGTTTGAGTGTGTGAGTGTGTATATGTATATATATAAATATATTAGTGTGTATATATATATAGATATATGTGTATATATATTTATATAGATATGTGTTTGTGTATATAAGTGTGTGTGTTTGTGCATATGAGTGTGTGTGTTAATATGTGTGTATAAGTATATATGTTAGTATGTGTATGAATATATAAAAGTTAGTGTGTATATATATATCTATAGAGTTATATATATTTATGTATATATATGTATGATTATATATATATATATATATGTATATAGGTGTGTGTGTGTGTGTGTGAGAATGAGAGAGGGGGGGGGGGGGCAGAACCTGAACAGCAGCAGTAGCAGAATAGGGGGCAGCAGCAGCAGCTCCAACATACTGCAGCAGCAGCATGCTCAGCAGCAACAGCAGCTATGCAGCAGCAGCATGGGTAGCAGCAGCAGCAGGTTTGAGCAGCAGCAGCAGCTTGGCATTCACGGCGGGGAGCGGGGTAGCTTAGTGCGAGAGAGGAATAGATAGTTAGATAGATTGTTAGAAAGATAGATAGATATATAGTTATACAACTAGATAGATAGATAGATAGATAGATAGATAGATTCATAGATAGGTAGATATCTAGATCGATAGATATTAGATATCTAGATACCTAGAAATAAATAGATAGATAGATTTATGGATATATAGATATATAGATAGAGATGATATCTAGATACATAGATAATTAGCTAGATATAAATAAATAAGTATCTAGATAAATAGATAGATACAAGATAATTAGATAGATAGATACATAAATAGTTTAGATAGATACGTAGATTGATATATATATATATATATATATATATATATATATATATATATAAATATATAGGTGGATAGATAGATAGGTAGAGGGATAGCTAGATATATAGATCTATATGTATAGGTATATACATATAGCTATGTAGATAGTTTAGATATCTAGATATAGATATAGATATATATATTTATGTATAGGTAAGGTAAGGTATTGGGTATATATATAGGTATATGCCTATATGTATTAGATATCTATATTTTAGCCTAGATTATAGCTAGTTATATATGTTTATGCATAGTAAGTTAGCTAGAGGGATAGTCGGGTTGAGTTTAGAGGGTATCTCAATACCTTGAGATATCCAAGGTATTGAGTTTCGAGCGGGAATTTTGAGCGTTTGCCTAGGTTTGAGTTTAGAGATAGATTTTTATGTATATGTGTATATATTTACGCGTGCTAGCATAGGTTCTAGAGGGTATAGGCGGGGCGTATAGCCTAGGTTGAGGTATCGGTTACCGAGTGTATCCCGGTATCTCAAAGAGGCGAGTTTAAGAGTTTTCTAGCTTAATGACCTCGGTTTGACCTAGAATTTCAGGAGCACCCTAGTTTGACCTAGACTTGACCGTAGTTGACTCGGTTGACCACCAAAGTCAACTTTTGACCTAGTTTTGACCCAGAGTTGACTTTTTGGACCTAGAGTTGACTTTTTAACCTAGATTTTACCGGTTTGACCCGTTTGACCTAGAACGACCCTAGAAGCCTATTTTTAGTTATTTTATATCTGTTTAACTTATTAGAACCCTGTTTAATCTTACTTTTCGTATTAGGTCCTTGCGACACCAGTTCGTATCGCTAGTTGCTCAGGACGTCAGGCGAGTACATTCTCTGATAGTTTTCATTATCTGATGATTATTATGATTCAGCTTCTAGTATAGTATCATCTGATTTTTCTGGCACAACACGGGACACTGACTGGTATTTCTGGATTCATTTACTTGCGACACGTATATTTCATGTTTCTGGTCTCTATTCTGGAATCACTACAGGCATCACTACAGGCATCACTCATGTTTCAGGCTGGACTCATCTTGATTTGCGTGTCGGGTCTTGGATCCACTTGTATTAGTCGGGGCAGGAAAATACTCGAGTAGACATGTAAACATTCCCATCTGGAATCATCAGGAATCACTCCTTCTGGTCTAATCTGGAATGATACCAGCCGCGCACCCAGTGCGCGGTGAGCCGTACTTACCCCTAGCCGTTTACATGTCGAAACAAGTATTTCAAAGACATCCAGTTTATTCTTTATAGTCTGGACTCTTTTGCATTTCCTGTTGGTCTCACTTACATTTTTCTGGACTTGACTCTCTACATATTTTTTATGCTGGACTCACTACACGTTCTTGTGCACGGACTTGATCTTAGCTTAGATTTCTTGTATCTTGCAGTTATTATTATCTTGCTCTGATATCCATGCATCTTTATCTTTATGCACCAGTGATACATGTATATTTCCTTGTTCCTTACTTTATTTCATTCTTCTTGCTACTTGCTATAACTGTTTTATAGTTTTTATCATTTAAATGGAACTGCTGTTAGAGATGTACTTGCTCCAGTCCTGACTGGACATATTTTTCAGATTATCCGGAGGAGTGGTGTCCGACGTTTTATGGATCTGAGCCTGTCGATGGTGCAGACAGTGACCCTCTAGTTTATGAGTGATTTCCGGGTTGGTTGCCGGGATCACTAAGACCTTGTTATTATTTTTATTAGCTTTTAGCACCGGATTTGTCTCCGGTTTTGGATTGAGACCTTGTATTGTATATTATTTTGGATGATGTATTATTATTATTGATGTTGTGGTTAGTCTTCTTTGTTATCTTATCGTGCTTAGATTCGTGATTGAGTACTTGATTATCGTTATGATATTGCTCCTCCGTTTGGAGTTGAGATATTGACAGGTTTATATATTGATTGCGTAAGATTGTTATATAGATAGTTGACCTAGACAACGTTCTACCGCCGATGTTGTCACGTAGGCTGGACGTACCCACGACTCATGCCCGATTTTTCGGGTGCGGGTCGTGACGCATTTTTGGTGGCGGCCCCATACAGGTCTCGAGTACGATGTCGTGGTGGTACGACAACTTAGTTGTACTGCTGCGAGCCTGCTATAGGATATAGGATCTAGGATGAGAGTGTACTCAATCACGACTAAGAACAAATCCAATCAAATTATTCTGAAATTGCTTCTTTTGAAATATTACTGTCCTTCTTTGATGATATCGTATCTTGCACCGTATTGACTTCTTTTGATCTGTGTTCAGGATGCCTCCGAAGATACGATCCTATCGTACCATTCCAGCAGTTGCCACTGAGAGGTCTGCTACCTCTCGTCTAGCTCGTATTCAGGCAGCTGCTACCGCTCCACTCACCACTCCTGCGGTTGAGGGAGCATCTGTTTCTCTCGGGGATCCTCCTTCACCTGTCGATCCGAGGACTACCCCAGTCGTTCCGGTGGTTCCTCCACCACTTCCTGCTCCAGTAGATGCCGCGTAGTTGTTTGCGTTCTTCAGGGAGATGATGGACGCGCAGCACCGTCAGGTGGATGTGATGAGGCTGGACGTTGAGAATGCCCACCAGGTAGCCATGACGGCATTAGATAGAGTGGCTCAGATTCAGCCACAGGCAGATCAGGCACAACATCCGAGGCCGGGTAGTATCATTGACTTTCAGAGGATGCGGCCCAAGGGGTTCCGTGGTACAGAAGGGATCCTGTACGCGGATGACTGGATAGAGAAGATCGAGGGGATCTTCAGGCTGGCGCAGATTCCAGACAGCATGCAGATAGAGGCAGCGGGCAGTCAGATGTTCGACCTTGCTTTGACATGGTATCGCATAGATACGAGGATTACAGCACCATGGCTTACTTGGGAGGCTTTCAAGAGGCTTTTTAAGGAGAAGTTTTTCCCAAATATGAGGCTCAGTGCTTTGGAGAGCCAGTTTGAGGCACTCGTCCAAGGGAGCATGGCGGTGGACGAGTACGCAGCGGAGTTCTGCCGTCTGGGCAGATTTGTATATAGCTTGAGTGAGGCAGCAAAGGCGAGGAAGTTTCGCAAGGGCTTGGTCATGGCGGTCAAGTCTTTGACTAGGAGCGACCGCGAGGCAACTTTCGAGCAGATAGTAGAAGACGCTCAGAGAGCAGAGGATGACTTGGAGCTCAAGTCCAAGAGAGGCAGGGATGATTCAGGCAGTGCGAGTGGCAGCGCTTGACCGGCTAAACGTCCCTATGTGCAGAAGGCAGCACATCAGGGTCAGGATCAGAGGGTGCCCACTTGTGCCTACTGCAGGAAGGCAGGACACACTTGGGATATTTGTAGGAGGAGGCTGAAGGTGTGTTTGTTCTGTGGATCCGCTGCTCACCAGATGAGAGATTGCCCCACTGCACCTCCATTGGGTGGAGTACAGGATCGGAGAGTTGGAGCTAGGCCACCTGTGGCACAGCATCATGCCCCGCACCAGCAGAGGGATACACCCCAGCAGGGCAGGGCTTATGCGTTGACGGTCGAGGAGGCCGATGCTACGGGTATCGAGTTAGCAGGTCTGTTTCTTTGTTCTTCTTCCTATCCTTTTCCATTCCTTGTGGTGTGCTTCATTAGTACTTGTTAGATTTTCTTTGTGCTGTGGTAGATAGTATAGTGACCCTAATTGAGACTGTGATAACACGACCAGTAGGACCATGATCTTATATGTTGTTTTGGTAGAATTTCTTGACTGTGATTGTTGGGGGTTTGACCTAGAGGGAGTGCGATTGACTTTAAATTTCGAGGACAAAATTTTCTAAGGAGGATAGGCTTGTCACCACCCCATTTCCAGAGCCGGGTAATTTTTTTATTTTAATTTAGTTAATTGTGTATTATTTATAATTAATTATATTTATATTTAATTAGTGATTGTATTATTTTTATATTGATTGTTTTAGGATTTTGGCTAGCTTGGACCCATGT